>MU261840.1:27500-85000 GCA_020310875.1 Ceratopteris richardii | reverse complement strand
TGGACCTTAGTGGAAGAAGAAGATAAAGCATTAAGGAAGGATTATATATCACCTCACCGTGGAGGCGTATACCAAAAAGGTAATCAAACTACCGAGCATAATAAAAAAGTGAAAACACGAACTATAATGCTTGTTGATGAAGGTCATGAATTTAAAAGATATTGGTGATCGAAGATGAATGATGTGAAGAATAAATACCAAAGGGCTCGATCATGTTTCCGATTGAGCACATGGATAGATTGACATATGATTCATTTATGGAAAAACATGTACCTGATATCATATTTCAACACAAGGAGCTAGATATGTATGAAGATGCTTACAGGAAAAAAGAGTGAAATGCTTTCATGTAGGAGGAAACCCATGCATTCAAGGAAAACCATATACAAATACTAGTGGCACGAAAGAAGGGATAAAATTAAGAGGATGAAAATGGGTCTAGAAGGTCAATAGCGTTATAGCAATGTACCAAAGGCAAGATTGGATGCAAAAGACGTTTTGTAAATCCCATATAGTGGATTATGAAGAGAGATTTATTCGTACGTCAAAACAAACTACCATTAAAATTATCATTGCCTTCGCTACTTGATGTGATGCATGCATTTCGTAAACAAAACGTGGAAGCAAACATGTCCATGGTTCATCCTCGTAAAGTTTTTCATGGTAACGTCTTGACTATATATGCAGTCTCAAGACGTTTATATAGGCTTCAAAGCAAGCTAAATGAGTTTGGAATAAACAATTAGTATAATACTTCTAGAGGTATTGATTTAAATAAAGCAATAGGAGATAAAATGAACCTTGCATGGCCTTGTAAGAATCCATAATAAATAGGGATTAATCCAAATGTTGTACTGGTTTAAGGGGAAGTGCATTTCATAGCTCATTTTCTAGTAGGTTAGATTACAATTCTTTTAGGCTTTACTAGGTTCTTCTCTTTCTCATAATAGAAATATAGAAAGAAAATCAAATCTCCATATCAGCCAATGTGCCGCCCAAGCCCTATTGACGATTATAAGGGTATATTATACCATTTTTGTTTCAAGGATGAAAAGTACAAAATAGAGATCATATATTTCTTTGTAGGGACCATGTGGAGGTCATACATCTTCCAACGCAGCATGAAGTTGTTTGAAAATTCCTTCCATAGAATTTTTCCTTATTGGGGTCATCTTCAGTTGTATAAAATACGGTGGGCAAGCCCTTGCTTAAGCTACTCTCATCCATGCTTCCATTATAACTTTCACCATATCTCTCTTTTAGGTTAGACAATGAATAAACTGTATAGCTTTCACTGCCATTACAGTTCCTTGCTAGTACAAAGATCCATTATTATTTGTTCGGTTTTCTTTGACTATAAAGTATACCTGTCATAAAATGGCCGAAGTCTCAAGTTCAATCTTTGTGTAATCTAGGAGTAACATTCCAAATAGTGAACCATGTCTTTGATGAGTTGTGATAGAGAAGAAGTATATAACGTATTATGTGTGGCGTTGATAATGTGTATCAGAGCATTCATTTTAAGAGGAGAGAGATCGCATTTTTAGGAGAGGCAAAAGGTATTCTATATGCATGCGAATGAATTTTCAAGTTGTTTCCTTCATCTTTGAAAAAAAGTTCCAAGTTTTTCTGCAGATGTATTTCCTGTGTACCTCCTCATGGTCACACTAGCTACAAACATGAAAATTGATTCTGGAATCATTCCCAAAACAAAACAAATAAAAAGGAAAATGAGCCTAGAATCTCAAAGAATACCATCCTAATTTATATATCCTTATAATGGGTATTTACAAAGGCCGGAAATTACAAAAAAGAACAATACACAACAGAGTTAACAGGAGATATGTATAATGCTTTCTTTCATGAAGGATCCATCGGCTTTTTCGTTTTTCTCCTGACCAACTTGACCTTTTTGTGTGCCTAAAAAGTGATTCACCCTCATGATTCTTTATTATTCTATCTAGGGCACCTAAGGGTTTGCCAATCGGTCACTTGAATCTGTAGAATTCCAATCACATCACTCTTTCTTAATCTTTTAAAGAAACTGAACGCATGAGGGCGATGAGAGGGTGATTAACCTTCTCTGTAATGCAACCTAGGATTCAATCAAGCTTCCCCTGCTTTGTGGGATTTGGGGGGTCCCGTGGGCACTAGTCCCCTTCTATTGTACCTTTGTTTCTTAATTTAATTCAAGTCCGGGAGAGTAGGCCATTGCCGAACTTCCTTTATGATAAAAAAAAAAGAAACTGAACGCTAACAACGCTCCAGAGGTAGCTCACCATCCGATCACCTCTCTTAGGAGAGCTTGCTTTCAATTGATTGGCTGTTCAACCTTGACAATGCTTTGAGAAGATCTTCGCACTTCCATGTCTTGGAGAAAGCAATCGCACTTTTGAGGCATCTCTTGCAGTAGCGTTAGATATTGCTTTCGTTCAACTCCTAATGAAATCATAAAGATTAGTTAATAACCACTATCAATCAGCTATGTGGTATCAATGGTCGAGAAAGCACATCCAAAAAAACATTGAAAGCGTAGACAGAGAATTTATGATACATCAGCGCTGCGCAACTTGAGGGTGCCTACATTCGAAATATCTGTACTACCTTTGGGTACACATGGAGTTAGTAACATGTGCGGAAGGTACTGGTCCACTGTCATATGAGGCACCATGAGAAAACTTTGATTCCCATCCCTCAGTTAATAAGATTTCAGTGTCAGATATGGTAGGAAGTTCATAGCACAAGAGGTAGGACAATGAGTCTTGGTCGCATGGTAGGCATAGTGGGCCGTTGTAGGAGTATCCCTGCTCTCTTGCTGTTTCTTGTAACAAAGTTAAGACAAGGGGATGTTTCAATTGCGCTATGTTAATGAAGGCACGGTGTTCGCCGTTGAGGATTACAGGGACATAACCTTTTGTCTGCCGCTGGAATGTGCTACCCTTGTTTCTGGAGTCCGCCATCTGTGGCATTCCTTTGGCCTTCCTTATACTCTCGACGCACATCCTAGACATGGAGCTCCGAGAAAATCCGAAGCTCTTGCACGTAGAGTCAGGGGAGAGAGAGAGAGAGAGAGAGAGAGAGAGAGAGAGAGAGAGAGAGAGAGAGAGAGAGAGAGAGAGAGAGAGAGAGAGAGAGAGAGAGAGAGTTCCATGTTCTCTAAGCCGGGGGCATATTTATAGGCGTGGATGAAGATGAGAACCATAGATAATGTCAACGTATTGTCGTCAGGAGGTATGACTGATTTGCTTCTTTGTGCGAAATATGAACGACATTCAACAAGAAAAAAGCAGGTATTATTTGTGGTAAACCGCACATTTCTTTGATGGAAGATTTTAAGTTTTCTTATAGTTGTGAAGGGAGATCAACACCAAAATGTTTGAATGACTCGTTCAGCTGGACAAGCTGGAGCGTGGATGTGAGTTCGGTGACATCATATAATGCAACACTTTCTTGCCTCTCGTTGAAAACTTGAGCTGACCTTCCACAAAAGACAAAGGCATAAAAAAGAAGTACTTAAGTTTCCCGTCTTTTCAAAAAGCTCAGCATGTCTGTCATGCTTTTCCTGTTTATGAGATATTCTCAGCAGACAAAAAGCTTCCACATTTCATTTCATTTTCGTGTTCCGGAGATGTGCAGGCATCAAGGCTCAAGGCCTACCGATAATTTCACGTATCGATTTCGTCTTTCCAAATTACCAAACTCACTACGAAATTGAAGGACTTTGGGCTACTATTATAAACTTCCGCGTAGAAATTAATGAAGCTCCATGTCAATGGCAATGCAGGGTTCGATTGTCACATGTCGCTCTGTATGATATGCCTTTTGGCCATGAGAACTACTCGTTCATCCATCACCGTTTAAATCAGTTCCAGCCTTTTTTTTTCTTTCAGCGAATACTCATCATCTACTACACATTTTATTGAACCAAGTGCATCTGATATCTCCTTAACCTAGAGAATGAACTCATTGATGCTTTCCCAAGAGTGTTAAGCTCATTCTTGAC
Organism: Ceratopteris richardii; assembly: GCA_020310875.1. Classification (NCBI taxonomy): domain Eukaryota; kingdom Viridiplantae; phylum Streptophyta; class Polypodiopsida; order Polypodiales; family Pteridaceae; genus Ceratopteris; species Ceratopteris richardii. The sequence goes on along the minus strand of MU261840.1, from coordinate 80,997 downwards.
CTAGATCTTTCTAGCATTGCTAGAGGTAGAGTATAACCTTTGTAGACACTCTTATACCTTTCTCGATGGACTCTTCCCATCCCTTGACAAATATCCTTTGGTTTTTTAGTAAGGGTATTGGGATCTAGGAAAATCCTAACGTTGTGACACTTATCAGGCCCAAGGCCCCTTTCCTATAAGCACATTTGATATAATGAACTTCCATGACAGATGATTTCTCTTTTCAAGCTTCTTATTCTTATTATCATGGTCACCCATCGTAGAAATGTCTCCTTATACCTTTATATATCTTGCCTTTTTGTGATAAAGTGTGAGAGATTGAAGTTATACCTTTCAATCGAAACTTCAAGATGGTTTGATATGTTGATGATGTTCTCTCTTGATAGAAGTTTCGCTTTGTTTATCGATTCTTCCAAGCTTATCTCGTATTCAGTTCAAACGTGGCCTCCCTCCAACTTTGAAGCCTCGTTGATGTCCTCAATGATCCATAATGATCTCTAATTCAACTATTGAAGAATGTGTATTACAAATCGCAGCAAAAGGGCATTGAGAGTTGGCTAGCATAGTGTGCCAAAAACCTGATTTCTGTTTTTCAAGAAACATTACTATAAACCTTTGAATTTTAACCTTTCAATATGGGGAGTGCACTAACCATCCAACGCAAAAAGAAAAAGACTATCAAAGTTTGAAATAAGGTTTATGTGTGTTTTCGCACTCACAACTACTTGTATACTCGAAATATCTAGAGAACATAGAAGTGAGTAATGATGTTATACACTTACAAGGTAGACACTTGAAAGAGGATATGAAAGAGACGTTCAATAGAAGCTTTTCTTTCTATAAAAGCATTCCAAAAGGCGATTTCCATTTCCAAATGAAAAATAACAATTAAGGAAGGTGATTCTCATTAGAGTTGAACCCTAATCAAGCCTACTTCATATTTTCACTCTAGAGCTAGAGAGATTTTTGTCTTCGGCAGTATGTCACATAAATGTTGATGGCATGAAAGCTACATATAGAAAAGAAATGTGGAAGGACCGCTACTCTTAAAAAATGAAGCACTTTGTGGGAGGCTTGTCATTGAGGAAAGCAAAATAGGATACTTTTCAAGAATAATATTTGCATAGAAAATCATTCTTTCGAGATCATAAACAAAAGATTTTGGACTCCAACCAAGGAAGCATCAATAGAAGGAAATAAGAGATTTGGTACATTCATCAATGTTTTCCCAACTGAAGGATGAGATGGATATACTACATGAACAATAGGACATCTACATTGAGTTAACGCAAACAATTCAAGTTATGTATAGAGAAGGAGGCAAGTCGATATGTAAATGTTCTAAGATCACATAGAGTGGAAGAGTATCTCTCCCAAGCATTCTTTGTTTAGTCATGATCCCAAGGTAGGACGTTGTGGTCCTGATATGGAAATCAAGTAGCAAACCAAATCAGAAATAACAATTAGAAGCTCATTCAAGTAAGTCTAAATCAATCAATTCATGTATATATGTTCATTATGCACGTGCTTTATGGCAAGAAAAGAGAAATCATAAAATCAAATGATCCTCGCCAAGTGACATTTGACAGAAGAAATGATAACAATGTTATGCTATATGGTGAAATCTATCCCTGAATCGGGCTTTCTTTTTCATATAGATGACTAGATATGGTTTGCTTATATATGATTGTTATAGGATGAGACAATACATGCATGTGTGTTTGTACACATTAGCAATACATGTGTATATATGTTACAAAAGTATTTGTGTGGGTGGAAATATGTGCATATTTCTGTATGCGGAAACATGTGCATATTTCCGTACGTAGTTGTGTTTGCACATACGTGCCAATGTCAACATTTGTTTGTATATGTGAGGTGCATGTGTACATATGCATAAATACATTTATGTTAATGTGTGCATACATATACTATGAATGTATATCCGAATGGAAATTTAGGGACTTTCTTTTTGCCATCAAAACAAGAAGAAGAAAGAACGTGGAGGAAAAGGGAGGACTTGACTGTTTTGGGAAAAACGCATACGTGGGCATGCATGGAAAAAGGAAGGGAGGAGAAAGGGTTCCAGAGTTCAGAGAGCTTCGGATATATACATTGTGCAACGTATATGGTAGGGGGGAAACATTCACGACTTGAAAACGATATTCAGGTAAATGATACGTGAGAAGTGCTACCGACAGGAGGGGAACATCTGGGCCATACTTGTCTCATGATGATGCCGTGGCACAAGGTTTAAAAAGGAAGGGCAGCTACACTAGTCCTGCAATACTTCTTTTGTGACAAACTTGTTGAGAAAGATGGATGGAGACTCCAAGAAATGAGTAGGTATTGCCAATCGCTGTTTTGTACCAGCCCCTTTTTGCTTCAGATTTGAGTTTTAGGCCCTCTTAGCTTTCCAGTGACACTAAACAAGTGCCTACGTACTTTGGAAATGATGTGAGAAATGATTGATTCAAAACAGACTACTTCCAAGTTGAAGGATCAATGAAAACCTTCTATTTTGGTTCATACACCTGTTGCTTGTTAAGCTCAGTGCTTCCAATACAGTAGGAATAAAAAAAATTCCTTTTGGAGATATTAAATTAGCTTAATAAGCTAATGATTCCAATTGGAATCACTTAAAATGATGTACTAACATAGAGCAATCAAGTTAGCAATCAAGTCATTACCCCCGATTTTTTAGGACCTCTGCAGAGCATGTAGAGGACTTAGAGTGAATTCCAAAAAGCTATAGAGGACTTATAGTGAATATAGAGGACTTAGAGTGAATTCCAAAAAGCTATAGAACATTGAAAATAGTGAATGAATGACTGAGATATGAGCAATACACAATGACTGTTGTAAGTGACTATGACAGAGAGACCATAGATGAAAGGATTGATCTATTGTATTAAAAGACAATGTTGTACATGATCATTGGCATGATAATCAATGCCCAATGATAATGAGTAGTGTAGGCTATGAAGTGAGCCTCACTCTCTTACAATGTAATCAACAATAACTCGGAAATTGGAGTAATCTATCCCACACGTTTTTCAATCATCTTTTATAGATGAGTCATTTGAATTTTGAATTTGAATTCTTCATTGGCTATCACTAAAAAAGATCCTCTAATCTAGGAGATATTCTCTCCAAAAAAATTCATAGCTTTTCATCTAACAAACTCCATGAGTTTAGTGGTAGCTACAAATATTCCATCAAGTCAAATAGACTTTTACAAATGGTAAAAGATAAAGACTTCATAGCAATGGTTCACATTGAATTTCAATTAGTTGCACATAAACTCTAGCCAATCCTCTATACTCTACCTCTGTAGAAGATAAAACAACAGTAGGTTGCTTCTTTGAAGACCATGATATAAGTTTTTCAACTGCAAAAGATAGATAACGTGAGGTACTCCTTCTATCATCTTTGCAACCTGCCCAATCTGCATATGAATATATCTTGATGTCCAAATCTAAGGTATAAGGAAAGTATAATCCTTGATTTTTAGTGCCCTTAAGGTACTTCAAAATCCTCTTTGCAGCTTCCAAATGAGGTGCCCTAGGTTTTTGCATAAATTGAATTAAAACACTTACTCCATAAGCAATATAAATCCTTGTCAATGTAGCATAGTTCAAGCTTCCCACTATGCTTTGGTAACCTACAATATTCTCAAGCACATCACCTGCATGAGCACTTAACTTTTGGTTTACCTCCATTGGAGTGCTTACTACTTTGGCATCGTGCAAATGAAACTTCTTTAACATGTCCTGTACATAGTTTCTCTAAGTAATGTAAATTCCACAGTTAGTATAGACTAACTCAAGTACAAGAAAATACTTTAGTGATCCTAGATCACTGATTTTGAACTCTTGCATCATTTGATTCTTAATATGCTTGATGCCATTAGCATCATTACCTGTGAGTATGATATCATCAACATATACACATATGTATATTATCTCTAAATTACTTCTCCTAACAAACAGAGAAGTATCTGCTTTACTCATGATGAATCCTTGATTCTGAAGGTATGTAGTCAACCTATGGTTCCATGACCTAGGTGCCTGCTTCAATCCATAAAGGGATTTGTTCAATTTACATACATATGTTACCTTGCTTGGGTCCTCATAGCCACGAGGTTGAGACATGTGGAGCTCCTCTGAAACCCAGCCATTTAGGAATGCAATTTTTACATCCAATTGATACATGTTCCAATTCTTTGATGCATCCACACTTACCAATACCCTGATGGTTGGCATTTTTGCCACACGTGAGAAGGTTTCTTCATAATCAATTCCTTGGGTTTGTGCAAAACCCTTAGCCACAAGTCTAGCTTTGTATGTGCTTATTGATCCACCAGAATTCCTCTTGATCTTATAGATCCATCTAGAACCAATTACCTTCATAGACTCGTTCTTTGGTACTAGCTCCCAAGTACCATTCTCCTTGAGTGCTTCAATTTCCTCATCCATAGCTTCCTTCCATTCTGCCTTGGTCTTTGCTTCTTCATATGATTATGGTTCTTCAATTGACAAGTCTTTTGCAAGATAAACAAAGTGCTTAGTAACTAAAGAAGTGTCATACCCATATCCGGTTGGCTTCTTGCTCTCCCTTTGTGATCTTCTGGTTGCTTGGTTGGATGATTCAGGTATATCCTCCAACTTCTTCATTTTGACTTTGCCTTTGGACTTCCATGCCTTGAATTCTTCTAACTTGATGATATCCTCATCATCCGAGTTGATGTCCTCAATGTGATTAGGATCCTCCTTAGTGAGGCTTGGAAACTCCTCTTCCAAGTAATAAGGTAACTTTACTTTCCTGCATTCACTTTCAAATCAAGAGTCATTCTCATCAAAGACAACATCTCTACTGACCATAAATCCTTTGTTGGAAGGATTTTAGAACCTCTATCCTTTCTGATTCAAGTCATACCTATGAAGATGCACTTATCTGCCTTAGGGTCTAGCTTACCTCTTATTTGAGAAGGGATATGCACATAAGCAATACATCCAAAGATCTGGCAATGATCAAGAGAAGGTATTCTACCATATCAGGCTTCATATGGGGTCATCACATCAAGAGATTTGGATGGAAACCTGTTTACAAGATAAGTAGAAGTAGATACACTCTTTGCCCACAAGTAATTAGGTGGTTTTTTCTCATTTAACATTGACCTAGTTGTTTCAAAAATTAATCTATTTCTCCTCCCTGCCACCTCATTTTACTCAGGGGTATACCTTGTTGTAATTTCTCTCTTGATTCCTCTATCCTGCAAGAATGCATCAAATTCATTTGAGAAGTACTCACCTCCTCCATCTAACCTTAGTCTCTTTCGACTTCTTCCTCATTGGTTCTCAACAAGTGCAAGATACTTTTTAAAGCAACTGAATACTTCATCTTTGTGCTTCATAAAATATAAGATAGTCCACCTACTGAAATCATCAATGAAAGATACATAATACCTTGATCCAAAAATTGAGGGATCCTTACTTGGTCCCCATACATCTGTATGGACAAGCTCTAGGTAGTCCTCATTCATGTAGCCTTTCTTTGAGAAGGGTAGCCTGTGAGATTTTCCAAACTCACAAGCACCACATTTATAGATCATGTGTTGCTTGGATACATTTGGTATCCCAAGCACACATTGATCTCTACATATTTGCTTTAAATTGCTCTCACCAATATGCCCTAATCTCTTAAGTCAAATTTCAAGCTCTCATAGTTTTTGGTCTTTGTAACTATAAAGTGCAATATTCCTTGTATCTTCAAGTCCAAAAGTGAATAATCTACTTGTCTTTTCTCCTTTGGCAATTCTATTGAATCCATGTTGGGGATCCTCCACAAATGCTCTATATTTTTTGAACCTAACCTGTAAAACGTGTTCCACAATCTGTCCAACACTCATAAAATTCTTGGTGATTGTAGGTACATATAGAACCCTGCTCAATATATTCTTATTTCCAGCAGAGGTTTTAACATTTCCTACCTTGATCACTGAGTTCTTGTTGTCATCATCTATTTGTACCTGATGCATACTCTTTGGTTCCTCAAGATCAAAGAGAAGAGCTACATTGCCTGCCACATGGTTTGAACGTCCTCGGTCAATGTAGAAGAGATGTTCATCCTTTATACCTGGTTTTGGAGTCATATTCATAATCAAAAGAGAATCCTCTTGCTCCTTTGTATAGTTGTTGTAGTCTTTCCTTTCTTTGTAGCCTCCTTGGTAGTTGTTGTTTTAGTTGTTATTATAGCCCTGATGGTGGTTGAATCTTCCTCTTGACTGTGTACATCCACCTCTTTGAAATCCTCTACCGCTTTGATTCTTGAAGTTCTTGTAACACTCATCTGTATTATGATTTGACAACACACAAATAGTATATGGTGAGGAGGTCTAAGGTCTCCCCTTACCCTACTTACCTCCTCTGCCCTTTCCTCTTGAGGTTCTTCCTCTCCGTGCATAGTTGACTTGGGAGGTAGCTCCTTCATCCTCAATCTTCTTGTTGTTTCCCTTCTTTTTAGAATTAATTTTATTTTTGTATAGGGCAGAAGGGCTATTACCTCTTGATGAATCCCCATTATTGTTGAGCTTGGCTTCATGGGTGAAGAGTTGCCCCATGAGTGTGGTAAGATCTTGAATTTGCATGTCCATGTACAAGTCCATGGCAGTTGTGAAGCTCTCCCATTTGTCATCTACTTTAATACCATTGATTACTTGTCTTACAATTTGCTCCTCTTCAACCTCTTCTCCTATGCTTGCCAATTGATCAGCTACATATTTGTCTTTGGTCACATACTCTGAGATGCCTTGCTTTGATTTCTTTCTTTGAGTGGTAAACTCAATCCACAATTGGTTCTTCCTAGCCCTTGTGTTGGAAGAGAAATAGTAAGACAATGTTTCCCAAGTCTCTTGGGATGTCTTATAGTTCCTAATATTTGGAAGAAGAAAATCAGAGATTGAGTTAAGTAAGTATGACCTTGCTAATGCATCCTTGGCACACCAGGTATTGGGTCTTTCATGCTCCTCTCTTGTAGGTTGTCCTTTGCTTCTGAAAATGGGCATCTTGTCATCCCCTAAGATGTATCCATAGAGGCTCCTTCCTTGCAAGTATGTCTTCATCCTCAAGGACCATGCTTGGTAGTTGTTCTTGTCCAATTTATGAATGAAAGAAGGAAAACCACCTCCCATTTTACCTTAACTTTGCTCTGATACCACTGTTGGGAAAGATGGATGGACACTCCAAGAAATGAGTAGGTACTGCCAATCCCTGCTTTGTACCAGCCCCTTTTTACTTCAGAGTTGAGTTATAGGCCATCTTAGCTTTCCAATGACACTAAAAAAGTGCCTATGTACTTTAAAAAAGATGTGAGAAATGATTGACTCAAAAAAGACTACTTCCAAGTTGAATGATCAATGAAAACCTTCTATTTTTGTTCATACACCTGCTTCTTGTTAAGCTGAGTGGTTTTAGTACAATGGAATTAAAAAAATTCCTTTTGGAGATATCAAATTAGCTTATTAAGCTAAAGATTCCAAGTGGAATCACGTAAAATGATGCACCATACATAGAGCAATCAATTTAGCAATCAAATCATTACCCCTGATTTTTTAGGACCTTTGTAGAGTTTGACTAGTGGGTACATCGATGTGCTTTTCTCCAAATCAGCTAAATGGATTATCTTCAGAACTTGTGAGCATGTAAAGGACATAGAGTGGATTCCAACAAGCTATAGAACATAAAAAATGGTGAAGGAATGACTAAGATATGAGCAATACAAAATTAGTGTTGTAAGTGACTAGGACAAAGAGACCAGAGATGAAAGTATTGATCTATTGTATTAAAAGACAATGTTGTACATGATCATTGGCATGATAATCAATGCCCAATGATAATGAGTAGTGTAGGCTATGGAGTCAGCCTCACTCTCTTACAATGTAATCACTAATAACTTGGAAATTGGAGTGATCTATCCCAGATATTTTTCAATGATGTTTGACAGATGAGTCATTTGAATTTTGAATTTGAATTCTTCATTGGCTCTCACTAAAAGTGATCCTCTTATCTAGAGATATTCTCTTCAAATAAATTTATGGCTTTTAATCTAACAAACTCCACGAGTTTAGTGATAGTTACAAATATTCCTTCAAATCAAATAGACTTTTACAAATAGTAAAAAGTAAAGACTTCATAGCAATGGTTCCCATGGAACTTCAATTAGTTGCACATCTACTCTAGCCAAATGTGTAGGCTTGGCATTTGCACCAATAAAACTTTGACATCGTAGTAGAATACTGATGTTGCTTTTTAAATAAGCTTACTTTGTTTCCATCCAGGGCGCTCATGTTTATATATGTGGTTTCTAAGGAGGTTGATCTTCGTAATGGTCTAATATGGGATTAATGTACATAGTGCAGAGATGGTGAAGTCCCTGAACAGTGGATGAGATGGATGATAATTCCACTTTCTCATAGCGAGTAGAGAGAAGGAAATGGAGCATTTAATCAAGGTAGGGAATACCTCTCTACATGCTGAAACCTGTGATTAAAATCATGATATCCTGCATAACAACAGTATAACTTGAGGGAGGAGCTTTCATTCGATAAATGAAAAGGGAGATTCCCTCGAGGAAAAGCACACACTACTTGTAACTGCCCATCTGAGAATTTGTGATGGCGACCCCTCGTCGGCCTTCCAAGCGGTCAAAACCTCTTTATGGTGATCTCCGACTCAAGGGTGAGAAATTGCGATGGGCAATGAACATTTTTCATTCACATCCTCAAACGTTTGACTCCCAAATTGATGTGCAAAACAACAAGGATTAGAAGGGATTGCGGCGCTGAAGAAAGGGAGTTCACCAGTAGAGGGAGAAGAACAGTAGAGGGAGAAGAAGAGCACTCAAGTTTCTAAGCCGGCTCTTGGCACTGATTTGAGGATGCATTTCCTTCATTGTTGGCAGATCCTGTGACGTACAACGTATATTTTTAGGTGGCTTCAGACAATAGCTATAACAGATTCAATATACAGATGTGCAAAGTCATAAAGAGGTCAAGTTCAGAAGTAGGGATGTTCAAGAAATCTTATTCAAATTCTTGTTTGATGAGTTCAAAGCGGATGTGGAGGAACTGCATACACTGTCAGAAGGAGTTATAGAAATTTGTCGAAGGTAGTAAACAATCGTTGATCTGAATTAAAGACCGGGAAGCGACACCATATCATCGCTCGTTTGCTCGAATCGAGGCCATCAAATTTGAGGCAGAGATACAGAGTGGAGAACATAACCTCTGAGGTCCTTATCGTCCTTCATTCATGGCAACAAGATCACCATGTGATTAGAGCATGATTCTAAAGCAAGCATATGATTGTGAGTTTCAAAAATTTACGCATTAATTCTTTGTAAATAGAAAAAATCGTTAATTCAGCCACGTAATATCTGTGCAGCATAGGATTCGAAAATTTTAATACTGTTATGAGTGATGTTTTTGTTAATATTGTAGGCGTTGAATGATTTTCCTCGTAAAAAACAGACGTGTGATTTGATTTATGCTTATGGATTAGATACAAGTTTGAATGTATTTTTCAAACTAGTACACTGTAATTTTGTTTCTTTTCAAACCTCTTAATATCGTGGTTTGGTTTGTTCATTCAAAGTGAACAAAAGAGAAACACTTCCACTTAATAACAGCACTGGATCTCGAAAAAATTGACCAGAGTTTCATGATAAGGTGCATTAAGAAAACATGGTGCTATGAGTAATTTTAATGCTCCAGAAGCTATAAAGTACTTGTACATTTTGCATTTCCTATCCTACGCTTGATAGCTCCTCGGCCTCTCTGCATTATAGTTATAGACTTTCCATACTTTAAAGGTACATTGAAATTCACATTGAACAGACACGTATGAGTAAACATCCCGCCCTTTACTCATTTTATTTCCAATAGGCGAATCTATTACGCTTCTTATGACTTACAACATGGAACTTAGTTTTAGTGAAATACCCATATGTCTAGAGAGCTAATGGGATGCACTATGACCAACCGTAAACAGATAGGAGAGAGCAAAATGATGAATGCCCATAGACGAGTCTTGAATTCGTAGATATATTAGAACAGGTGTTCTCCACATTCCAATGGAAAATAAAGTCACACATAATTTTAACATCAAAGGAAGGGACTTCTTCGACTTCTTTGATTTGCATGCTACTAATTAGAGAAAGAAATTTAATTGCTTGCACGCTTGAGCCATTTGGATTATGAGACATAAGACAATAGTGCCGAATTGGGCTAAGGGTAGAAGTATTGATGAATGTAAATTTGTATAGAAGCCCATGCTTCAAGCAAGTTAGAGTTCTTGAGTGATTGCGGAGCAATGATATTAAACCTTCACTTGTAATAGAAAATAATTCAATACATGCTTTGGAGTTGGAGTAATGGAAATATGCTTTATCTTCCGTCCATTCAATGAGTGCAATGAAATATGTTTGCGAGTGAGCACAAGTATTTCTTTCTCTCACTCCTTTCCACGAAAGCTATGACATACCTGGTGAACCTGACATGGAAGGAGGTGAGAGTAGAGACTTTGAGCTTAGGAGTGAAAAGTTTAGCAAGTAGTGCGGTTTTGAAAAGCTCTTCCGATTTTACTATTTATGGGAGACACTTCAATTTCTTAGATGGATGTCAAAACTCAGGTTTTGTGTTTCCAGCAAGGCGAGAAAAGGCGAAGTGCCATTCAAGCATATCATGAGGGAGTTATCAAATGGAGTGGTGACTTGGATGGTAAAAATGTTACGCAATTTTGCAAAGAATACGAGCTGGAAGCTCGGTACCTTGGAACCAGGCTTGCATCCATGAATGATATGGAACTTATTGAAAATTTTGTATACGTATCTGAGCTACATTTGCCTAACCGACTAACAATGGAAGCCCAAACAAGGTGGTCACAATACAAATTGGCTCTAATAAAAATGTTCGCACTCGAGGATGTTAATAAAGTAACTCGAGCAACGTTCTTAAAGTGGATTCACAAAGCAAAAGATCAAACCATCTTGGATATAAAAAGGGAATTTTAACGTCAGTACAATGACTTGACGGAACATGAGAGGAGAGGAATAGAACATGAAAGGGTATCTTTGTTCCTATGGGTGATAGATATAAAGTTCTGTGAAGAACTTCTACCACAATTGCGAGACATGGAGACAAGTTTCCGACTTGCAAAAAATTGGGATGAGGTGGAAGTAGCAGTAAAGAGGTATGTAGAAAAGAAAAGAGCTATGGCAAAATTCATGCAAGATTGGTAGGAGGACTTATAAGAAGAGCAACTGTAGGTGCTACATCAGCCTACCCCGAATGCTCAGGTTAATTCACTGACAGGGAAGGATATTGTACCTTCCAACACCATGGAAGAAGTGTTTAAAAGGCTTAGTGATATTACGATCCTGAGTGCTAAGCAGATGATGGAATCCCAATCCGCACAAGAAACTAACAATAAAGCCCAGAAAGCTCACGAAATTAAAAGGTGCATCTCGTATGACTCCTTGGAGCACAATAGATACTCGCATGAGAGCTTTAGGAAGCATTGGCTAAAAACATAGTTTTCATAAAGGAGAAGATGATTTATGACTCGAAAAGTGCAGAAGAAATAAATATTAACTTCGGTTGGGGAGGCATGAAAATGTTTTTCCCTGGCCTTTCTAGTAATGTTGCTTCAACATCCCATACATCTACATACCCACGTCAAATAATTGATGAAAATAATGACATAGAATCATAGTTAAAAGTGATACAATCCCTAGATTGGGGAAAGGTCCATACATCTGCACTTCACGGTTCCTACTTGGAGAGGAGGTAGAGGACTACTTTCGAATGACTTCTTCCTTGTCCTATCCATGGAAGAAATGTTTGTGTGCATGTGTGAGTGATGAGTGAGAGTGAGAGAGAGAGAGAGAGACTGAGAGTGAGAGTGTATGAGAGAGAGTGAGAGAGAGTGTGTGAGACAGTGAGAGAGAGGGAGAGAGAGTGAAAGTGAGATTGTGTAAGAGAGAGTGAGACCGAGAGTGTGTGAGAGAGAATGATAGTGAGAATTAGAGTGTGTGAGAGGGAGTGAAAGTGAGAGTGCGTGAAAAAGAATGAGGGTGTGTGAGAGAGGGTGAGAGAGAGAGTGAGTGAGGGTGAGAGTGTGTGAGAGATAGAAATCCTATATACCATGACTTTTACCTTATGGGTTAAGTTGACATATATGAAATGTCCAAAAGAGAACCAAGAATCATGTGAAATTGTTGGGTTTTCGTATCTCATGCCATGTGCACCCCTAAGCACCTAATATACCTAGGAGAATGCATTAAAAAGTGAATGTACAAAAGACAAATAACCCATTAGGGTTATAGGAATATATACAAGCTAGTGGACAAAACCTTCTAAAGAGGGAAAAATATGTCCACGTGTTCCTAAGTGTGTTCACACATATCACTACAAAAATAAATTAACAAATCTCCTAAGGGAGTGATGCGATGAACAAGGACTTGGTGCACATGAATAAGAAGGTTCCAAACTATGTGGAAAGAGATCAATCCACAAAAGGAAGTAAGCCCAAAGCTTTACAAAAAGCTTCAAACTTATCCCAATGTAGAGCCTCTGTGCAGAGATCTACAAGGTTAGCCTGTGTGGGAACTTATACCACACTAATCTCTTGAGCAGAGAACCTCTCCCTAACATAATGATAGTGCACCTCAATGGGCTTTTTGTGAGCATGGAACATAGGGTCCTTCGCAACTACCCATGTGCTATGACTATCAGTGAAGATGGTGGTGGTAGAAGACTAACGAACACCCAAATCACCCAAAAGGCATTTGAGCCACACACACTCACCATAAATTGTGAAAGCTACCCTAACCTATAACTCACAACTAAATGTGGCCACAAAAAGTTTTATTCTTGCTTACCAAGGATATGCATGAGCTACCAAGCATGAAGCAAAGAACACTAGTAGACACATGAGTGTCATAGCAACCAAGGTAGAGAAAAAAAAACATGTAAATCTTGTGGTATGATCCACCCTTGGGATAAAACATCCAAGTAGTCTAGTACCACGCAATTAGCAAAAGATGTGCTTAGCTACCTACTAATGCTTGACACCTTGGCAATGCATAAACCTTGTCATCTATGAGACAACACACCGAATATGAGGTCGCATTATGGATAAGTAAATCAAGCATCCAATAGCTTGCTGATAGAGAACAAGATCAAATGAATCTCGAGCATCATGAATACTGAAGAGTAACCTTGTTTCCATAGGAGTGGCAGTAGGTCGCAATCTTCAAGGCCGAAATGATGCAATAATGTGTCAATATATTTTCTTTGACATAGAGTTATTCCACCATCAACTTGAACAAACTAGATGCACAAATAATGATGCGAATACCCCAAAACATATCCACATAGTGCCAATGGCCTATTTGCCTCAAGGAAAATAAAATAAAGACCAAGTACCATTCTTTATAATAGCATCATATTCTAATTGCATAGCAACCTTTGAGTTTTCTAAATTTTAAGCTTCATAAAAAAAAGGCTCATTCTCATCACAATGACTAGAGGCAACCATAAAATAGCAATCTGATGCAGAAAAATAGTATGATAGCCTAAATAAGTATGATACGATAGAGGTGAATCTGATTTTTTATCTCACAAAGTCTGAACCTACCATTTGGGCATAGTTTCTGCCTCCTCTAAATCAACCCCCTCATCAAGAAGGGCATCATGAAAATCTCCATCGAAAATCCAATGATCTGCAACATCATGTAAAATGTAAAGGCTAAGAAATTTCCTCATTTGGATTAGCACTTGACTATCCACCTATAAAAAGAAGCAACAATGTCATACATAATTTTGGAGCTAACTGATGTCTCGTTAGTACGTGAAAGTAATGGTTGAATTGCATCGTCCACAAAAATAACATCACAGCTAACCCAAATGTGTCTAGTATGTGAATAATATAGACAATACCTTTGCTTTTAGAACTATATCCAACAAAAACACATTTCACTAATTTAACATCCATTTTTTTATGTTGTTGTTTAGGTAGTAATGCATATGCTCGACAATCAAAGAAATGTTGATGGGAAACAAATGGCTTGGGACCATCCTAAGCCTCATATGGAGTCACTGAGTGTAGTGCCTTGGTGGGACACCTCTTATCTACATATGCTGCACACATAACAATCTAAAAGCAGCTATGTAGTAAAGCCTAAATTTTGGCCATACATAGTTACGCACTCAAGGGTTGTTTGTAACAAGAAAATCTAATTTTTTTTCTGAAAAGAAACTCATAACTCAGAAACATAGGATTTATGTGATAATAAAAATCGCTTATTAAGTACACGTACATTATTTTATGACACCGTAAAAACTTGTGAATGAACCAAAACGTAAAACTATCCATACTAAACGGTTGAATGTTCATAATAATAAAATAGATTATCTTGAAAATAGACTATTTTTATTTGAGGTCTATAGCAAATCAGAAATAAATGCATAGAAACACATTATTTTCATGCTTAACATATAAGGTGCTCTCAGTTGGACTATTCTCAATACCATGTGTAATCAAGTAGGCATATATGTCTTCATACCAAGCACCTGGTGCTTGTTTCAAACCACATAATTCCTTTTTCAACCTGCACACTTTCTTTTCATGTGCTTTCTCCACAAAACCATGGTTGTGAAAAAGATACACTTCTTCATGTAAGTCACCATTCAAAAATGTAGTTTTAATGTCCAACTCATGTACATTCCAACCATGATAGGTTGAAAGTGCACAAATGCTATGAACGGTAGTCATTCAACATGTGGGTGTAAAGATGTCATCAAAATCAAGTTGCCTTTCTTGAGCATAAACTTTTGTGACAGGCCTAGCCTTATACCTATCAACTGCTCCATCGGGCTTACTCTTCAGCTTATATAGCCATTTAGTTCCAATCAACTTCTTTCGTGGAGGCAAATCACATAAAGAACAAGTGCCATTCTTCATAATAGCATCATATTCTCATTGCATAGAAGCCATCCAATTTTTTTAATTTTTTATTTCAACAAATGGAACGGGTTCACTCTCATAAAAAAGATAGATGCAGACATTGCATAACAATCTGATGCAAAAGAAGCACTATGAGAGCATGAACGAGTATGATATAATAGGGGTGCATCTAATTTTTTATCTCGCAAAATTTACACCAGCCATTTAGGCATAGTTTTTGCCTCCTCTATATCCACCTTATGATAAAAAAGTGCATCATATCATCTACATAAAAAATGGAATGATCTGCATCATCATGTGAAACCTCTAAAGGTAGAAAAATTGCCTCATTGGGACTAGCAATTGACTCTCCACCTACAAAACGATGTTGCAAACTGTTATACACATCTTTAGGGCTAACTAATGTCTCCTTAGTACATTAAAGTAATGGCTAAGTTGCATCTTCCACAAAAACATCATTATGGCTAACCAAAATGAGTTTAATTTGTGGATGATACATACAGTAGCCATTGCTTTTTGAATTGTACCCAACACAATACATTTGATTGCTTTATCATCCAGCTTTCTGGATTGTTGTTCAAACACTATTGCATATGCCATACAATGAAAGACATGCAAATGTGAAACAGATGACTTGCAACCATGACAAGCCTCATATGGAGCCATAGATTTCATTGCTTTGATGGGACACCTTTCAAGTACATATGTTGCACACATAACAACCTCGAGCGAGAAACTATGTAGTAAAGCCTCAATTTAGACTACACACCTTACAATCTCCATGAGAGACATGTTCTTTCTTTCATCAACACCATTTTGGTGAGGTATATACAGAATACTACACTAATGTTTTATCCCACACTCAATCACAAAATGCATTCAAATCAAAAGACATGTATTCCTCTCCTCGATTAGAATGGAGGGTGCCAATTTTACATGGTGACAAGTTTCGAGCCACAATTAGAAAATATTTGAACCACATAAAGACTTCCAACTTTGCTTTCAATGTACACACCCATGCATGCCTAGAAAAATCATCATTAAAATTTCATGAACTAAAGGTAGTTCCCAAAAGAAAGTGCTTGCATAGGAGCATATGTTGGGAAAGATGGATGGATGCACCAAGAGACTGAGTAGGTACTGCTAAGCCTGCTTTGTACCAGCCCTCTTTGCTTCAAAGTTGATAACTAGACCTCTTTAGCTTTCCAATGACACCATAGAATGTCCTATGTACTTTGGAAGTGATGTGGATAATGATTGAATCAAAATAGATAACTTTGGAAGTCATAAACTCAAGAAAACTTTCTATTTATGTCTTGACACATGGTGGATATTTTGATCAGTATGACCAGCACAGTAGGAATTGGAAAACTTCCTTTTAGGGGTATCTAATTAGCTTAGTAAGCTACCTATTCCAAGTGGAATTATGTAAAATAATAAACTATGCTAAGAGAAATCAATTTAGCAAGTTAAGCTATATCCCCGACTTTTTAGGACTGTAGCAAAAAATGACCAGAGATCATTTCAACGCAGATTTCTCCAAAATGGCGGAATAGAATGTCTTCAAACTTTGAAAGCATGTAGATTACTTCAAGCTGAATCCAACAAGCTTTGAATCACTGAATTGGGTGAAGAATTGACCGAGATATGCCCTTGACAAGTTGACAGACTTTTGAGTAGACTAACAGAGAACTCATAGATGGACAATGTGAATGTATGTATTAATGAACATTTGTATACAACTCCATTGGCATGAATATCATTGCCAAATGGTGTAGAGAGGTGTGGGCTAGAGTGTAGACCTCACACACACTAAAAAAACAGTAATGCTAGGCTCGGGAGTGCTCTCTCTTACCCGCGACTTTTCATGTCCATTTTTTATAAGAGATGGGTAAAAATTTGAATTCAAGTTCAAACTTTTGGCACCCTATGATCAAGCTCCTAAATTCTTGGAGATATTCTTTCAATCAAACAACTAATTTTCCACGAATCCTTTTGGTAGGTGATTACAAGAGATTCCAAGTCAATTTGACTTTTACAATGAGGTAAAGTGGTAATTAACCACTAGCATATGTTCCTATGCTTCTTCATGTATGTATAAACTTCAATGCATCCTTTGAGACAAATGTGTAGGCTTGTAATTTACACCAACAACTCACCCTCAAGCCAAACATTTTGGCTTAAGTCTTCATCTTCAATCTTCAAGTATATCCTGCAATCCAATCATGGATTTGAACATGCAAAGTTTGCTTCCATCCAAAGCTTTAGTCAAAAAATCTGCACATTGCATATTGGTTGATACCTAGGTTAGTTGAATGTCTTTGCTTATCAATTTCTCTCTCACATAATGGTAATGGACCTCTATATGTTTGGTCCTAGCATGATAAATAGGATTAGCTGCAAGGTGAAGAGAACTTGTATTATCTCCAAAGATAATTGGTGACCTAGTGTATAATCCCAATTCTGTATACAAAAGCTTAATCCATATTGCTTCTTGTGTGGCATTAGCCAGTCCTCTATACTCTGCCTCTGTAGAAGACAAAGCAATAGTAGGTTGCTTCTTTGAAGACCATGAAATTGGTTTGTCACCATGGTTCTGTGTACCCTTGAGATACTTCAGGATTCTCTTGGCAACCTCTAAGTGAGGTATCCTTGGCTTGTGCATAAATTGACTTAGCACACTAACTCCATATGCAATATCTATCCTTGTTAAGGTACCATAGTTCAAGCTACCCACCATACTTTGATAGCTTGTAATGTCATTGACTTCATCACCTTCATGGGCACTTAGTTTTAGGTTTACCTCCATTGGAGTGCTTGCTACTTTGGCATCCTGCAAGTGAAACTTCTTCAACATGTCCTCTATATACTTTTTCTGAGTGATGTATATCCTTGAATTAGTGTAGACTAATTCAAGTCCCAAAAAATACTTCAATAGACCAAGATCATTGATCTTGAACTCCATCATTTGACTTTTGATATATCTGATTCCATTGACATCATTACTTGTAATGATGATGTCATCAACATAAACACAAAGGTATATTACCTGTGAATTACTTCTCTTAATGAACAGAGAAGTATCTGCCTTGCTCATGACAAATCCTTGGTCTTGGAGGTATGTAGTTAACCTGTAATTCCATGCCCTAGGTGCCTGCTTCAATCCATATAAAGCCTTTTTTAATTTGCAAACATATGTTAGCTTCTTAGGGTCCTCATAGCGAGGAGGTTGTGACATATATACCTCCTCTGAAATCCATCCATTCAAGAAAGCATTCTTGACATCCAATTGGTACATATTCCAATTTTTTGATGCAGCCACACTTACCAACACTCTGATGGTTGGCATCTTGGCCACAGGTGAGAATGTCTCCTCATAGTCAATGCCTTGGGTTTGTGCAAAACCCTTGGCTACCAATCTGGCTTTGTACCTATTAATTGTGCCATCAGAATTTCTTTAAGCTTATAGATCCATCTGGATCCTATTACCTTCATTGAGTCCTTCTTAGGTACTAACTCCCATGTGTCACTCTCCTTGAGTGCTTCAATATCCTCATCCATAGCTTCTTTCCATTCTGATTTGGTTATTGCTTCTTCATATGACCCTGGTTCTTCATTTGACAAATCTTTGGCAAGATAAATAGAATGTTTAGTAACAAGAGATATATCATACCCATATCTGATAGGTTTCTTGCTTTCTCTTTGTGATCTTCTAAATGGTTGAGTTGAAGATTCAGGTATGTCTTCGAGCTTCTTCATCTTCATTTTGCATTTGGACTTCCATGCTTTGAATTCTTCAAGGTTAATAGTATCTTCATCATCTGAACTTGAGGCTTCATTCTGAATAGGTTCCTCCTTTGTAAGACTTGGAAATTCCTCTTCCAAATCATAGGGTAACTTGACCTTCCTGTATTCATTCTCATACCAAGAATCATTTTCATCAAAGACAACATCTCTGCTTACCATGAATCCCTTATTGATAGGATTATAAAACCTGTAACCTTTTTGATTTGAATCATACCCAATAGAGATGCATTTTTCAGCCTTTGGCGTCTAGCTTACCTCTTATCTGAGAAGGAATGTGTACATATGCTACACATCCAAATATTTTGCAATTGTCAAGTGAGGGTCTCTTACCATGCCATGCTTCATAGGGTGTCATGCCATCAAGAGACTTCACCATCAAGTAGAACTAACATCCATAGATTCACAATCAACCAAGCAACACAACAACACTTCCATTAAGCATAAATAAGACATGAAACATAAGAGATGACACATATATCACAACCAATGGAGTTCCTCTTATCATTCCTATAAAAGATATAAGTGCAAAATGGCTTGAAATCCTTCACATTTGTGGTTTTTATACTATTTGTGAGAGAATGACAACTTTTTGCCTAGAGAGAGTCATGATTCTTAAATGAGTGCTTTTTCTATACATAAGTAAGGATTTATTCTGTTTATTTGGGGTTGGATACTCGTGAGTCATTGCAAGAAGACTTTTCCTGAGTGTTACAAAGTTTTGGAGCTCTCATATACTATTGGAAGCATCTTGTCAATAGTCTTGCTACATTTGTGCTCCTTGTGTGTGATTCTCATGTGTCTCTCACACTTCTTCACACACCCAACATTGGTATCACAGTAGGTTAAGCTCCTTCTCAGGTTTTTTTTTTTTTTTTTTTTTTTTTGCTGTTGCAGCACACACACATTTTTAACAATGCAAATTGAATTCAGAGCCTAGAACATTGAATTTCAATAGCCAAGGAACATTTCCACTAGGATCAATGGGGTTTTACACCCATTTCTGAGCCAATCCTATAGTCAAAATTGCCATCAAAGTGATGTGGCCTGAAATTTCAGCATTCATTTAAGCGTTCATCGAAGTAAAGATTTTGGCACATTCTTCTTCTTTAGTGAAATAGCAGGCAACAATGACTTGTTTGGCATGCTTCAAGCTGAAGATAAGCTTGATAGGACCAACTATACAATGTGTTCTTACATTATAAACATGTTCTTGTTGCAAAATAACTTTGGAACATAGTTGTGGATGTAGATCGAAGACTCGTAGGTTCTACTTCACAGTCTAGTGTCACAGATGGAGCTTCTTCTTCAAGTACAATGGTTTCTCCTTCTCCATCTAGAAATGACCAACTTATATGGGATGGAAAAGATGCTCATGATCATGCATTGATTGCACTTTTTATGAACTGTCATATAGTTCCACACATTTGGCCATGTTCTACATCAAGACAAACATGGGACACTCTTGCTTCTTTGTATGCCATGTGTAATGAAGCACGTGTTGCATACTTGAAGAAGCAACTTGAGGATGTATGTATGGCTGAAGATGAGTTTGTGGATGTGTATGTGACATGCATCAAGGAATTGAAAGAGCAATTGGGTAATATAGATGAGATTATTCCGGATGCATCACTCATCTCTACATTGTTGAAAGGATTGCCAGAATCTTTTCAAAGCTTTGCCATTACACTTCGTTTGCTTGCAAAAGGGAATCCCAATATGTATGCATTTGTTGAGGTTGTGTCTCTTCTTTTGCAAGAAGAGCAATCTAGAGTGAATAAGAGTGGTTTGATTGAGGGAACACAAGCATTTGCTATCTCACCAAAACAGAAAAGCAAGTATGGTTCAACTTTGGGTTCATCAAAACCAAAGCCTCAACTTTTGTCTTCCACTCATTATTGTAATGATGCTAATCTACAAAAGAAAAAGAAATGAAAATATTGCAAAAATGTTGGTCATACTATTGATGAGTGATTGCTAAGCACAATGAAAAGAAGAAGGAATCCAACATGTCTATTGCTGAAAATTCAGCAAATGCAAAGAATGATGAAGCTAACATGGCTCAAGATTTTTGGGCATGTGTTGCTACATGTCATTATGATTCATCTTTGCATTCTAAATGTATGGTTGTGAGTGAGGCTGATTCAGATTGGTTATTTTATAGTGGTGCTTCAAAGCACATAACTTTAGGCAAAAGCTTTTTTGCATCTTTGAAGGATGCTCCCAAAGGAGGACATGTGGTGTCTGCAAACAATGCCTCTTATCCTATCATGGGAGTAGGAGAAATTGAGATCATGGCTACAAATGTAGGGCTAATTCTCTTGAAAAATGCATCATATGTACTAGGTATAAAGAAGAACTTAATTTAAATTCCGTTGACTACCAAAGCTGGATTTCATGTACACTTTGTTGATGATACGTGTATGGTTCATGATTTCTGCAAGAGGGCGGCCTCAAATGCCTTTGTTGCTCATACTTCTTCCATGGTTGAAAAGGAGCTTTTGCATGCTCATTTTGGTCACTTGAAATTCAATACTTTGCTTTACTTACAAAACAAGGTCATGGTTATTGGTTTTTCCAACATTGAAAAGAATGCATGTGAAGGTTGCATTCTCGAAAAATCATTGTGGTGCTTTTCCAAAAGATATTCATTTGCACACTACAAGAAAAATACATCTTGTTCATAGTAATGTATGTAGTCTCGTGAAGAATCCATCTTTTGGGAATCATGTATATTTTGTTACCTTCATTGATGATGCTGCTCACCATATAGGGGTGTATCCTATGAAAGCAAAGAATGAGGTATTTTATTGCCTTAAAACATTTTTGGCTATGGCTGAAATTTTTTCTTCAAAAAAGCTCTTGACTCTATGCATGAATTATGGTGATGAATACATGTCACATGAGTTTAATGTTTTTCTTCGTGAAAGAGGTATTTCACACCAATGTAGAGTCCCATATACACCTCTCTAAAATGGTGTTTTTGAGCGTAAAATAGAACTCTTCTTGAAATGGCATGATGTATTGTTAAAGGAAAGCACCTTCCTGATAAGTTTTGGATGGAAACAGTCATGTGTGCAAACTATGTGTTGAATCTCTAACCTACAAAAGCGTTGAGATTTATTACTCCCTAGGAGGCTTGGAACGGATATAAGCTTATGGTTAGTCATATATCCATGTTTGAATGTTTGGCATATGCTCTTCTGCCATCACAAAGTCACAAACTTGATGATAAAGCAAAAAAATGTATACTTGTTGGTGATAGTGCTAAAAGGATATTGTTTGTACCGTCCATTGAGGAACACAATTATTATGAGTCAAGGTGCTATTTACTAAAACTTCAGTTTTCCCTCTACTTGAATGCAAAAACAAGCCAATAGTTAGCTTAGAAGATATGTTCGATACTATCATGTCTTTGTTCCGAAATGGTGTGCTTGGCTGTGGCTATGTAGACTAGCCAGATGAGGCTCAAAAAGGCTAAAAAATTCCAGAAAAATAGAGTTGAAAATGCAGAGAATTTCTAACCAAACATGGCTGAAATGTTTGAGCCAAAAAATGTCAAAACTGTTGGAAACTTTGAGCCACATATGTCTAAACATTTGCATCAAAATGTGGCTGAAAATGAGCATGAAATTCAGCCCACGCATGATATACATGTTGATGATGTATTACATAATGAATGCATGTCTAGCAAGAGTGCAGAATCTATGCCAAAGTGGCTGAAACAAACTTTGCATGACATCAAATTGAGTGCATGTTTACTTGATAGAACAAGATCAAGCTCTCGCCATGCATTAAGTAATTTTGTGGATTATTCTCTTATTACGATAGCATGTAATGAAGGTCCACTTACTTTTGAAGATGCATGTGATGATCCAGAATGGATGAGTGATATGCAATAAGAGATGGATTCCATACATAGAAATGGGACTTGGGAGTTATGTCAATTGCCAAAAAGAAAAAATGCCATTGGTTCAAAGTGTGTTTACAAGATTAAGAGAAATTCTGATGGTAGCATTGATTGCTACAAAGCTAGATTGGTTGCCAAAGGATATGTGCAACAATATGGCATTGATTATGAGGAAACTTTTGCACCTACTTCAAACATGACTACCATTTGTACCATGGTTGCATTAGCTACCTATCAAGGCTGGAAAGTACATCAATTGGACATAAAGATAGCTTTCTTGAATGGCAATTTGCAAGAAGAGGTTTATGTGAAGCAACCTCCTCTATTTTCTATGAAGGGCAAGAGCATATGGTTTGTCGCTTGCATAAATCCTTGTATGGTCTCAAGCAAGCTCCACGCGCATGGTAGATTGCTCTTGGATTCACATGTAGTCCAATTGAAAGCACACTCTACGTGCACAAAAGACAAGGCTGATCTTAGAGTGCTTGTTCTTTTTGTCGATGACATACTCTTGACTGAGGTATGTGATGCAAAACTTGACATTCTTATGGATGATTTATAGCATACTTTTGATGTCATTTATCTTCATCTTTTGAGCTAGGGGGGAATGTTATGCATCAAGCAAAGTATGTTGAAAAACTACTTCACTGTTTTGACTTTGAGGATTGCAAGCATATTTACACACCAGTTGAGATAGGATTTAGATTTTTAGTTGAGGATTCCAGTGATGCATTTGAAACTTCTCTTTATCAACAGGCTCTAGGATGTTGTATATATGCATGCAACACAAAGCTAGACATAGAGTGTGTAGTTTCCTAGTTGATTCAATTCATGCATAGCCCTGACACTAAGCATTTGGACGTAGTGAAACATGTGTTTAGATGTCTCAAAGACACTCTAAGCTTAGGCCTCTTTTATGGAAGAGATATTCTGCCATTCTTGCATGCTTTTACACATAGTGATTGGGCTGGTGGTTATGACACTTGCATGTCCACTAGTGGTAATTGCTTTTTCCATGGAGACGCATGCATATCTTGGTTTCATAAGAAGAAACTAGAGTGGTGACATCTGTGAAGCTGAGTACAGGGCATTTTTCACAACTACAGTGAAGTGTATATGGTTGAGATGTCTATTGATGGATCTTTGCATGGAGATTGATGCTGCTATGCATATTCTCACTCACAATTAGAGTGAATTGGCTGTTGCATGAAACCTAGTGTTTCATGCATGGAGCAAACATATTGAGGACTCAACCATGAGTATTGAAAGTGGAGCAATAAAAAAGGAGTACCCAAAGTTTTGGAATCAAGTTAGAAGCTCCACCAAATTTAATCAAATTCAAATCTCGTCAATCAACCACCAAAAATGGCACCTACACTGATTGGTGGGTGGTTAGCTTGATTGTAGGAAACGTAAAACTTTATATAAGCACCATACCACCTTTGTTTCTTGAATTGTATGAATTCCACAAGTTTTCCACTTATTTTAGTGAAGTCATAAACTCCAGCAATCAGCCCCTTGCTTGCTTATCTCATTTTCTCATGATTTTGCTCCTCTCTATCTAGAGGTGTAGTTAGGTTTTTTCAAATATGATTGTACCAGATTGTAGAGCATTGTCTCCTCTCTTTTTGTAATCATTTTAATTTATTTCAAGATTCATTTGTCTCTCATAGAATGCCCTAAAATTTGCCAAAGTTTCAAGTTCTTTGATCGAGTGAGTTGTGAGAAATTGCCAACTTTGTGAAGGTATATCTCTACACATAGGCAGAGAGTGTTGTAAATAGGTAGCTTGTTTTGCAGAGGATGGTTCACCCAGATGGAATTTCCATTTGTGATGATTTAAAGAATGTTGGGTAGCTCTTATATTCATTTGTAATTTTGCAAAAGTTTATTTTATGTTTCTATACTAGTGCAAAGAAAAGGTCAGAACAGTGAGCATATACCATTGCTTGTGGACCTAGTCGAGGGCAGCCATCTTCCATTGTTGCATTTGGGTGTTAGAATCATCCCCCATCAATGGTATTAAAGCCATTTTGGAGGCTTGAAGACATCAGTGGAAATCATATTGAAGAATTGAAGGAATGAAGAAAACTCATGGAAGCATAAGGAGGACTTATCAAAGCAAAAAGACATCAAAAGGGGGTTACATCGATCGAGATTTCAACTAGTCAAAGGTTAGCAAGGTAGAAGCTATCAAAAGGTAATATCCACACCTTGTAAAGTATACAAATACTTGAATAGAGGCTAGAGAAGCATCTTTGAGCTCAGTATGGTTGAGTATAATGCACAAATAGAGAAGTTAGAGAAAGACAATTATCAACCATGGAAATTTAGAGTTAGCAAATACGTTATGGGAAAAGGATTGTGGGGATTAGTGAGCACCACAGAGCCAATGCCTCATGTACATGATCCACCACTTAAAGTGAAGGTCAACTAACTTAATGAATGGATATAAAGGGATAGTAGAATCATATTAATTCTATCCCAACATATAAGCAATAGCATGATAGGGCATATACAAGACTTGGACACATCCAAGAAGGTTTGGGAGACCTCGGAGAGATTGTACTCTTCATCAACCAAGACAAGGAAGATTCAGCTCAAGATAGACCTAAATAATTTTAGGAAATCACCAAGTACTAACATAAATGAGTACATTTTGAAGGTTAAGGAGCTTGCAAATTCCCTAGGCTCAATTGGGAGCCCAATAAAAGATGGCAATCTTATTGTGCACACTCTCAATGGCTTGAGAGAGGATGAAAGGTGGAAAGCATTCACCACATCAGTTTATGTGAGGGATTCCCTACGAGAATTTGATCAATTTGTCACATTGATGGTGACCAAGGAGATGAAGCAAGGAGGTTCACAATCAAAGTGCAGCCAATCCCAAGTTTTCTATGCATGTAAATGCAAAGGCAAAAGAGGTGGACAAAACTCTCAAGGTAGAGGGAGAGGAAGGTCAAATGAAAGCTCAAGCAACCAAGAATTCTCCAACCAAAGATATGGATCAAGAGGAAGAGGAAGGAGTAGAGGAAGAGGAGGAAGATCACATGGAAAGGAAGCATCCAATGGAGAATGCTACAATTGTGGAAAATCGGGCCATTATGCAAGAGATTGGTGGTCCAAAGCAAGAGGCAATCAAGGATACAAAAGGAACCAAGGTAATTATGCTGGTACTTCAAGAAATTCAAAAAATGAGAACTTTCTTAGGATGTATGGGTTTAATGAAAGAGTAAATTCAGATTTTACATGGTACATTGACAGTGGTTGTAGCAACCATATGAGCTGCAATAAAGATGTTTTCTTTAGTTTACACTCACCCATCAATCAAGGATATGTAGAGACAAGGGATGAAATTAAGCACAAGATTACACATGTGGGAGATGTTGCATTGAATGGATCTCAAAACTCCAAGGTGTTGAAGGATGTGTTGCATGTTCCTACCATCATAAAGAACTTGGTTTTGGTAGGTCAAATGTTTGAAAGAGGTTATGAGGTGAGGTTCAATGATCAAGGATGTTTTGTTGGAGGCCCCATGTAGAACTACAAGCTCATAACAAAAGGAAAGAAGCAAGGAAGAGTCTTCACCATGGAGGTAAAGTCATCAACCCCTCACACTATCTACTTGTCAATTGGAAATAAATAGATTGCAGAAATCGACTTATGGCATAAAAGAATTGGGCACATAAACTTACAAAGATGAAGGACATGCAAAGGAAGGGCTTAGTGAGAGGTATACCTGATCTTACATACTAGAATATGCAACATTTGTGCCACTAGTGGACACTCATGTATCATATGCAACATTTGTGCCACCAAGTAAAAAGCAATTGCCACTAGTGGACACTCATGTATTGTAACAAGTCTCCTGATATTCAATCAAAATCACAATCCCACACCGAATAATAGACTTTGTCACAACAAGATATAAAAAAGGAAAACAGAGTATATGCAGAACAAGAAGAGAGAGAATTTTATTATCTATGTAGATTTACAAATAGTTCTGATTTGCGTTACAAAATCTATCAAATAGCTTCAATGTGAAGCCTCATCCACCTGAACACCCTCGAGCTGATCTCAATCCCAATCTCAATCACAATCACAATCTCAATCCAAATCCCAATCCCAATCTCAATCGCAATCTCAGAAGTTGAAAATGATTTTGATCAATGTACGACCATCGTCCTTCCCTATCTCTTCATCTTCTTCTTTTTAGATCTCCACCTTTTTCGCCAGCGCACGACCAATCATGCCTTCCTAGTCATGCACTCTTAGAATCTGCATGATCCAAGATAGCCTCTTTTTGCATGTCTCATGCAAGACTTCCAGACCACCCAAGCATCTACTTTTCATGTCCACCTCAAGAATTGTACCTACAAAAATAGAGGCGATCCCTGCAACACACTCACTCACACGTTAATCACCCAAAATAACCCATATACCCATGTGCCTTTTCTAAATCCGCGAACATGAATAAGATGAATGAAGGCTTCTCTTTTTTTTTAAAGTGTTGGAAAACGGCACTTTTCCAAGCCTTGTAATTCAAAAATGGTGAGGAATTAGCTTAAGTTCGTGAGACATAAAAATATTCAGTTTTTCAATCTGTACAATAGTGTTAGATGCACCTCAGTTCCAAATCTGCTTCCAGATATCACTTTTGGGCCCTGCAAAATAAAACATTCTAGGGAGAGATAAAAAAACATGAAAAATCTCTTCATTAACTTATCTTCCTAGGACCAAACGAGACATAAAACGTAGGAACTACAAAAAAATTGAATCAGGCAAAGTTTTTCTACTAAGAATACTCTACCTTTCTCTCATACAACACTTTTTCAGATTCCTTCATCTGCATGCTCAAATTTAACACACAAATTTCATCCGACAACTTTCTAGAGAGAGAATGGAAAAACTTATTGCTACAAAATTTTGCAAACATGATGAGAATATCCTAAACATAAAATTTCATTATTACCTGCACATCTTTTTTTGTTTTTGAAAATCAATGTGGCATCTTACAATTCTCCCCCTCTTTTAGGAACTCTGTCCTCAGAGTTGGAAAGAAGGATAATGTTCCATAAACTCATCTAAACCAACCCATGTGGAATCTTCGATAGGATATGCAAACCTCTTAACTAAAATTTCCACTATTTCACGATTCCTAAGATGTCTTATTCTCCTATCCATTACAACTTCTGGTTCAAGCTCAAAAGTGGCATCTTCCCTCAACTTAGATTTGTCCTGCAAAAACATGATCAGCATTAGGAACATACCTTTAAAGTAATCCAACATGGAAAACTGGGTAAATTTTCAAAGTGCTAGGTAGATCAAGTATATATGCAACAGAACCAAATTTCTTTAAGATTTTAAAAGGACCAGCATAACGAGGAGACAATCAACAATCTTTGCCTAAAACCAGATTTGATTTCGAAGGATTTACTTTCAAAAAAACCAGATCATTTGTTCTAAATTCCAAGGGCTCTTTTTGAGATCATAATATAATTTCTGACGTTTCTCTGCATCTTTCATGTTTTTCCTTACCTTATTTAGCTCCAAATCCACATCTTCAAGAATTTATTTGGATATCTCAACCTGATTTTGTGAATTAAAAAGTGAATGTGGCAGCGAACAATAATAGCCATACATTGCTTCAAAAGGTGGCATCTTAATAGAGGAATGTCATGCACTATTATAAGAATACTCAACTAAAGGTCCTTAGAAACAACTCTCCCCAAATAAGTAACTTTCCCTTTTGCAAAAAAACGTTTACTCATTTTACCATATAGTTTATGCTCTCTTAGTTTTTGTAAAGTCTTCTTGAGATGCAATGCATGTTCATCATCATACGTAGAATACAAAAAAATATCATCAAGAAAGACTAATATAAATTCATCTAGATATTCATGAAACACATTCTTTGAGTAATATAAATTCATCTAGATATTCATGAAACACATTCTTTGAACTCATAATGAACATATCGTATTCTAAAAGCGGTTTTGGGTATGTCCTCGGACTCTACTCTAATTTGATGATATCCCAATCTTAAGTCAATTTTAGTGAATACCGTGGCACCACTCAATTGACGCAGTAATTCATCTATGTGTGGAAGTGGATACTTCTTCTTAATGGTTTTCTTGTTCAATCCCCTATAGTCAATACAAAGTCTGTATGAGCTATCTTTCTTTTTTTGAAACAAAATAGGTGCTGCCCAAGGTGAAACACTAGGTCTTATCAACCCCTTCTTCAATAGATCATCCAGTTGGAGCTTCAACTCTTTCAAGTCACCAGTATTGAACCTATAAGGTGCTCTAGAATAAGGCTCACTTCGTGGATAGAGGTCTATAGCATGGTCAATTCTCCTAGGAGGAGTCATACCTGATAAAACATTAGGAAATACATCTATGTACTCGTCTAAAAGTTTTCTAACATTTTCAGGTATTTCTTCTTCTTTCTTTGTCTTGTGAAGATCATGCACATAAACCAAATATGTCTCACAACCCTCTCGAATACCCCTAATCAACTTTATAGCAAAAATAAGAGAAAAACCTGAATTACACTTGCCTACTAGATGATGTTCCTTCCCTTCTATTTTCAAAGTAAGGATCCCACTTTCACAATCAATCATGACGCTTTCATGAACTAACCAGTCCATTTTGATGATTGCCTCACATTCTGTCATTTCAATTACATGGAAGGTACCCAAAACTTTATGTTCTCCTAACATAAAATTAAGATTCTCAATACAATCTCGAGTATAGTGTATCCTACCATTAGCCATTTGTATAGGTCTTTTGGTCTGCATCTCAATATGCAATCATGAAGCCTCTACCAACTTAAGTGAAAGGAAACAGTTTGTACTACCCGAATCAATCAAGAAACTAACCTTACGTGAGGATATGTCCCCTATAATCCTAATCACCGATGCCCTTAAATGAGAAGAAGTTGTCATGCATTGAAGTCTAGGGTTAGAGCACTTACCTTGACCATCTGCTTCCTCAATTTTTATGTTTTCTTCTTGTAGATGAGCCATCCAAGAAATCCGAATCACGTTGCTAGTGCACAACTTCTTGCTTCTTAGGCATATTCATCTGCTTTGGCTTATTTTTTCCTCCTTGACCATTAGTAGAGTTAGTCGATTTCTGTCCATTCTGATTTGTTGAAATAGGTCTTCGGGGTTGATATCCTGTTGAGATAAACCTTGATTTAGTAAACTTCTCCATCTTTTCAAAGTTTTTTGCTTTTGTAACCGCATCAAGAAAATCTACACATCCGGACCCCTTTACTTGATAGCGAAGCTCTTCTCGCAAACCCTCAGTAAATTTGCTCTTCAAGGCATCTCCATAAACTTCTACTGCATACTTATGCAAACACAAAAATTTCTCCTTATATTCTTCAACAGACAAGTTATATCTATCATCCTCATATTGCTTGAAGGAGTAGAATTCCATTTTCTTTTCCATCAAATAATGTGGAGAACAATAACAATTCTCTGCTTGCTCTTGAAACTCTTTCCAGAGGATCCGACCTTCATGTGTTCTTGTCTGCATGTATGATTTCCACCACAATTTGGTGGCTCCGCGCAAATGCAGAATTGCCACCTTTGCTTTTGATTCCTCACTGAACACCGGTAGATCAAAGAAATATTCAAGTTCCTCAATCCATGCTTCAAGATCCTCTCCAATTTTCTTCTCACCATGAAATTCATTTAATTTTGCTCTTTTAAACACTTGCTTAAGTGCAGATTCGCCTACATCATCATCCTCTTTAGGTTCATGCTGTCATCTAGCTATGCGTGCATTCGATGTGCCCGCACCATTACCACCTTCATCGTGTAGGTCCATGAAAGCAGTTGCAATACCCTCTTTTTGTTTTTTTGATCTTTCTTTTTGTAAATATGCATTCAATCTACGGATAAGTTCCTCTTGTTCTTCTATCTTTTTCTTCAAAGCCTACATCTTGTCCCAGAATCCAACTCTGCTCTGATACCACTTGTAACAAGTCTCCTGATCGTCAATCACAATCACAATCCCACACTAAAAAATAGACTTCGGCACAACAAGATATAAAGAAGGAAAACAGAGTATATGCAGAACAAGAAGAGAGAGAATTTTATTATCTATGCAGATTTACAAATAGTTCTGATCTGCATTACAAAATCTATCAAATAGCTTCAATGTGAAGCCTCATCCATCCGACCACCCCCGAGATGATCTCAATCCCAATCTCAATCACAATCACATTCTCAATCCCAATCCCAATCCCAATCTCAATCGCAATCTCAGAAGTTGAAAACGATCGTGATCAATGTACGACCATCATCCTTCCCTATCTCTTTGTCTTTGTCTTTTTGGATCTCCACCTTTTTTGCCAGCGCACGACCAATCACTCCTTCCTAGTCATGCACTCTTAGAATCTGCATGGTCCAAGATAACATCTTTTCGCATGTCTCATGCAAGACTTCCAGACCATCCAAGCATCTACTTTTCATGTCCACGTCAAGAATCGTACTTGCAAAAATAGAGGCGATCCCTGCAACACACTCACACATGTCAATCACTCAAAATAACCCATATACCCATGTGCCTTTTCTAAATCTGCGACCATGAATAAGATGAATGAAGGCTTCTCTTTTTTTTGTTGGAATTTGGGGCCCCAGGATCGTTCCAATACTAAAACCTCTTGAGCATACACAACTTAATTGACAAGATGATAAGTGAGATAGAGAAAGAAAGAGATCTTGAGACAAGGATAGGGAACGTAAGCTGGATGCTTACTTCACTAAAAATAATAGATGTCCAAATTACAACATGGGAGTACTACTCAACCATATAAAGTGGTGCACTCACTAATGGAAGAATAAGAAGATGATGATACAAGATTTAGATTATGTCGAAATAATCTAAGTGTGTGTGAAGAGAATGAAGCAACGAAGCTAACAAAATAGTGTAACGAAATTGTAAATCAACCACAAGGTTAACTCACAAAAGATAGTTACCACCACCTCGTAGAAGACTTCCTGCTACAATGAGAGTAGCCTCTCCTTCACCACAACTTCACCTCCTTCAAGAGTGTGAGAACACTCTGTCTTCAAGAAGATCTCCAAGCTCTAGATCTTTGAGTGAGTGATTATACAAGGAGCCAAGGCCTTGTTTATATAGTTTGTGAGTATCCTCCAAAAGCTATACCGTAAAAATCTACGATCAACAAAAAGCTACGATCGCTAACGGACAAGAAATCCGTAGCAAGTCCGTGTTCATTTCATGAAGATTTGCTTTATAAAAAAAAAACACGAATTCGCTGCCGCAGAGCGTGGGGATTGAACTCGGGCAGATCGCGTTAGCTTTTGAAGGCTTTGGGCTAGACCAAGTCGCCCGTTTGCTTTGTTGTACAAGAGTCTACAAAGACTCTATTATATGGACGTCGCGCCCGTGAGCTTTCCATAGAAATATATAGAATGGAATCTATATATTAGCATTCCATCTGCCTGGAAGATTTATATATAAATACAATTGTTGAATTTAATTGCTGGACCAATGAGGACATTGACTTCCAACAATCCCTCCTTCAATGTCATATTGGTACAAGATTCAGTAACCTGCAAATCTTCTCATGACTATCTCTAGTCAATGCTTTGGTAAAAATATCTGCAACATTCTCACTAGTAGGAACATAAACTAGCTCAATGTGCTTCTTAGCTATCTGCTCTCGAATATAGTGGTAGTGTACCTCTATATGCTTTGTCCTTGCATGATGCACTGGATTCTTAGCTATAGCTATAGCACTTTGGCTATCTGAAAATATCTGAATGGGTTGATGTACTCTTACATCAAGATAACTGAAAATCTTCTGCAACCATACTGACTCTAGAGTAGCTGTAAATGCTGCACGATATTCAGCTTCACATGATGAAGTGGCAATAGTGGGTTGTCTCTTTGAATACCATGAGATAAGACAATCTCCAAGATAAAAACAAAATCCACTAGTACTTCTTCTTGTGTCTTTATCACCTGCCCAATCAGAATCTGAAAATCCTTTTAGTAACAAATGTGTAGATTTCGAAAATACCATAGCATAATTTGAAGTTCCCTTCAAATAACGAAAGATCCGCTTTACTGCTTTCCAATGTAACACTGTCGGATTCTGCATGAACCTTGATACTTGAGAAACTGCAAACTGTATATCAGGACGTGTATTACAAAGATATATCAAGCAACCTACTGCTTGACTATATAGAGTAGCATCAAATGGCTCTGCATCTGCTACCATTTGTAAAGACGTGTTCTGATCCATAGGTGTTTGCATAGGTTTAGAATCACCCATCTGAAATCTTTCCAAAAGTTTCTCAATGTACTTCTGCTGTGTCATGTAGATACACTCATCTCGAAACAGAAACTGAATCCCAAGATAATAATGTAGAATGCCTAAATCATTCACATCAAATGTTTGCTTCAAGTCTTCTTTGAATATCTGCAAATCTTCATCTCTGGGACCTGTGACTATAATATCATCCACATAAATGATTGATATAATCATCATACCTGTTTCAGCTTTGACATAAAGAGTTGGAGCTGCATCTGAGTTATGGAAACCAATGGATAAAAGATATGTATGTATCTTTTCATACCATGCTCTAGGTGCCTGTTTTAAACCATACAAAGCTTTTATAAGCTTACACACTAAGTGTTCTTTACCTGTCTCTTCAAAACCTTCTGGCTGCTGAATATACACATCTTCGTGTAAATCACCATTTAGAAAAGCAGTCTTAATGTCAAGCTGATATATATGCCAACCAAAATGTGCTGCTAGAGCAAGTACTGACCTAATAATAGTCATCCTAGATGTAGGAGCAAATGTCTCATCATAATCAATACCTTTTTGTTGTGCATATCCTTTGACAACCAACCTGGCCTTGTATCTATCAATAGTACCATCTGCTTTCCTTTTGATTTTGAAGATCCATTTTACACCTATAGCCTTCTTTCCTTCTGGTAACTCACATAGCTGCCAAGTTTGATTCTTATGAATAGAATCAATCTCTTCTTGCATAGCTTTTCTCCAAATAGGAATTTTAAGTGCATCTTTAACACACGCAGGTTCATCTTCAACAGTCGTAAGTGCCAAAATATCATGAATCTCGAAGTCTTTAGCAAAACTTACATGATCTTTTTGCTGTCTAGTTTGACTTCTTGTTCTTACATGATCTTGTTGTTGTTGTCTAGTCTGACTCCTTGTTCTTCCAGTAAAAGTCTTTATACCACTATCTTTCCAAGTCTGATATAAGCACGTAGGTGTATCCTTGAATAGTGGTGAAACTCTTTCTGAACTTTCAGCTTCCACAGGTTCTGGAACTTGTCCTGTCGAGGTACTAGGACTTTCTGGAACTTTAACTTCTTCCATTTCTGGAACCAAAGTTTCTTGTGGAACTGACTCTGTAGAAGGTTGTGAAATTCCTCTTTCTTCAATTTTTTCTTGAATACTAGGAATTTGAGGTTTAACTCCCTCCTGATATGGCTGAACATCTACATCCAGAATCTTTCTAAAAATTCCATAGTCATTTTCACTAATGAACTCCGGAATTTCTGCTTCTTTATCATAAACCTTATCTTTAGCAATATAAGCATTACGTGAAAGAATAACTTCACCTGTCTCTGGAACATAAAACCTGTATCCTTTGCTTTCAACAGGATATCCAATAAAAACAGCTTTCTTTGCCTTTATATCTAGTTTGCCTCGGTCCTTTTTCTCAACATGTACATAAGAAAGTGATCCAAACACTTTGAAGTAACTCACATTAGGTTTTCTACCATAATAAGCTTCATACGGTGTGATTATCTTTAAAGCTTTTGTAGATGACCTGTTTAAAATGTGATTAGCTGTATGTACTGCATCAAACCAGAATTTTGGTGAAAGCTTCTTGGACGCCATCATGCTCTGCATCATTTCAACAAGCACTCTATTCTTTCTTTCTGCAACACCATTTTGCTGAGGAGTATAAGCAATAGTAAGGTGTCGAGTAATACCTTTCTCATTGAGAAATGTCTGAAACTCTTTTGACAAGTATTCTCCACCTCTATCACTTCTGAGAATCTGGACAGTTTCCTGACTTTCATTTTCAACCATAGCTACAAACTTCTTGAACATAGGAAAGACTTCTGACTTCGACTTAAAACCATAGATCCATGAGTATCTTGTAAAATCATCCACAAATAGGACAAAATACCTGAAACCCTGAATAGAGTCTGCTCTCATAGGACCATTCACATCTGAATGAATAATCTGCAATTTCCTGGTAGCTGTAATATGACCATGTTTCTTGAAAGGTAGTTTATGCATCTTACCTTCAAGACAACCTTCACATATATCTTAATCATCAGGTAGCTTGAATGAGGGTAAACTCTCAACCATACCTCTGTCTTTGATATTCTTGAGAGCTCCAAAACTGATATGTCCAAATCTTTCATGCCATAGCTTCATATCTTCCACCGGTGACGAAGATTTGACTGCATATGCCTGACTGATTTTTGACAAAACAAAGACCCCTCCTTTATGCTTACCTTGTAAAAGACACTTGTCTTCTTTATGTGATAAGATCTTACAAAGATCTTTCTCAAATACAACTTTAAAACCATCACTTAAAAATGCAGATATAGATAGCAGATTTATCTTCATTTCAGGTACATAAAGGACATCTGATATTTGAAAATTACCACCTTCTCTTGACTTTAGGGTTACTGTACCTATTCCCACAACATCCAAATCATTGCCATCTGCAATAGTAACTCTTCTACCTGAAGAATAGGAGAGAGAAGAAAATACATCTCTACAACCTGTCATATGCTTAGTAGCACCTGTGTCGAATATCCAAGGACTTGCTGAAAGAACTTGTAAAGCTGCTTGATCAAAAGCTACTTCCTCAATAGTGATACAGGCATAAGAATCACCTTGAGATTTCCCTTTTTTATCATCTTCTGCAACATTACCTGATGCCTTTTTCTTTTCTGTTGCAATCCTTTTATAACATTCTGACTGAATATGTCCACGTTTCTTGCAAAAAGAACATATTTTTTCCTTCTTCTTAGAAGAATTCTCTTTAGATGTCGTAGATACAGAATCTGAAGTAGAAGGTGAAAGGGACCTACTTTCCTTCTTGGATTTTTTTTCCTTCTTCTTATCCTTCTTCTTCTTACCCTTTGATGAAGATGAAAGTGCTTCTTCATTCTCTTCCATTCCCTTCAACTGATCTTCATCTTGAAGTAACAAGAACTCTAATTCTTCAAATGTAACCTCTCTATCTCTTGTGGTAAGAGTAAGAGTGGTTATGAAGGATCGATATGAAATAGGAAGTGAATTAATCAGCGTATTTACCATTTCTTCATCTGATATCTCAACTCCTACATTTAGAAGTTGATCTCTCAAGTCAACGAGTCTCGTAATGTGGGTTTGAATTGACTCACCAGCTTTCATCCTTGTATTTGCTAGTTGTCTCCTCAAGTGAGCTTTTCTAGCAGGATTTCTGCTCTGAAAAAGATTCTCAAGCTTTAACCAAGCTTGACTAGAACTTCTGCAAGATCTGATCTGTGGTAGAATATGCTTTTTAACGCTCATTGCTATGAATGAAAGTGCTAAAGCATCTCTAGCATCCCATCTTGCCTGATCTTCAGTAGGAGGAACTCTAGGTAAAGACCTAGCAGTGACTCTGGATGTCGAAGTGGTTACCTCTTCTTCTGTTGGTTCTGTAATAGCAATTCCAGTACCTCTTGAAGCTTCTGTAGACCCTTCTTCTCCTTTTCGTCTTGGTCTTGTTAAGGATCCCTTGACGATACTCCATAAATCCTTTGTCACTAACAAGTTCATCATCATGAAACTCCACATGGGATAATTAGAAGATCCATCCAACTTGTCTTCAATCTCAATTCTAATCTCACTCATCTTATCTTAAGTGTGTATGTCAATTATGTAGCTCTGATACCAAGTGTTGGAATTTGGGGCCCCAGGATCGTTCCAATACTAAAACCTCTTGAGCATACACAACTTAATTGACAAGATGATAAGTGAGATAGAGAAAGAAAGAGATCTTGAGACAAGGATAGGGAACGTAAGCTGGATGCTTACTTCACTAAAAATAATAGATGTCCAAATTACAACATGGGAGTACTACTCAACCATATAAAGTGGTGCACTCACTAATGGAAGAATAAGAAGATGATGATACAAGATTTAGATTATGTCGAAATAATCTAAGTGTGTGTGAAGAGAATGAAGCAACGAAGCTAACAAAATAGTGTAACGAAATTGTAAATCAACCACAAGGTTAACTCACAAAAGATAGTTACCACCACCTCGTAGAAGACTTCCTGCTACAATGAGAGTAGCCTCTCCTTCACCACAACTTCACCTCCTTCAAGAGTGTGAGAACACTCTGTCTTCAAGAAGATCTCCAAGCTCTAGATCTTTGAGTGAGTGATTATACAAGGAGCCAAGGCCTTGTTTATATAGTTTGTGAGTATCCTCCAAAAGCTATACCGTAAAAATCTACGATCAACAAAAAGCTACGATCGCTAACGGACAAGAAATCCGTAGCAAGTCCGTGTTCATTTCATGAAGATTTGCTTTATAAAAAAAAACACGAATTCGCTGCCGCAGAGCGTGGGGATTGAACTCGGGCAGATCGCGTTAGCTTTTGAAGGCTTTGGGCTAGACCAAGTCGCCCGTTTGCTTTGTTGTACAAGAGTCTACAAAGACTCTATTATATGGACGTCGCGCCCGTGAGCTTTCCATAGAAATATATAGAATGGAATCTATATATTAGCATTCCATCTGCCTGGAAGATTTATATATAAATACAATTGTTGAATTTAATTGCTGGACCAATGAGGACATTGACTTCCAACATTTTTTAAGTGTCGGAAAACGGCACTTTTCTAAGCCCTATAACTCTCAAAACGGTGGGGAACTAGCTTAAGCTTGTGAGCCACAAAAATATTCAGTTTATCAATTTGTACAATAGTGTTGGAGATGCCTCAGGTCCAAATGTGCTTCTAGATATCACTTTTGGGCCCTGCAAAATTGAAAATTCTAGAGAGAGATGAAAAAACATGAAAAATCTCTTCATTAACCTATCCTGGGACCAAATGAGACATACAAGGTAGGCACTACAAAAAAATTCAACCAGGCAAAGTTTTTCTACTAAGAATACTCTACCTTTATCTCATACAACACTTTTTCAGATTCCTTCATCTTCATGCTCAAATTTAACACATAAATTTCATCCAACAACTTTCTAGAGAGAGAATGTAAAAAATTATTGCTACAAAATTTTGCAAACATGGTCAGAATATCCTAAACATAAAATTTCATTATTACCTACACATCTTTCTTTTTTTTTGAAAACCAATGTGGCATCTTACATGTATCATTTAAACTGTCCAAGTCATTGGCTATGAAACCATGTAAGCATTGTAAAGCATCTCTTAACATTTTAAAGCATTGTAAAGCCAAACTAAAAATTCCTTTGAGACATTTAAACAGATGTTTAATATCTTGCAATTGCCCAGTTCCAAAGCTATGCAAAATTCACCTCGATGCGGCACTTGCATACCACATGGATGACCTTCTGTTACATGCATATATGAAAATCCTACAACGTTATCATAAAGGCAACTATCAAACCAATCTTTTGCATCCGACACTGAAAAACTAGATCCCCTTTTATATCATCTTCTAATAGGCCTCCAAAGTCCAAAATGGAAACGATGAAGCGTTTCCTCAATATACTTTGCTTCATGCAAAAAGAATCCCCTTGAACGGATAAATTCTCGATGAAGGTATTTTCCTTGACACTGATGGATGATATTTTCCCGTGAAGTTTTTTCTAGAAATACCCGAAGATTAAAGTAAAGTGAAGAGATGGGAGAAGGTCTTTATCCACTCTATAGTTGAGAAGGTCGATCTTGCATTACATTTTTCTATTTGCACTTTCGTAGTGTATCTAATGCTAGAGTTGTATTATTTTGTCCTCACTCAGTGACATTCACTTTGTATATTGATTTGTCTGATCGATCCTTCACGATCAATTCTGATGTATTATTTACTAAGTGACATTCACTTTGTATATTGATTTGTCTGATCGATCCTTCACGATCAATTCTGATGTATTATTCCCTTAGTAAGACATCGCTTTTCATTGTAGATATTAGATCTAGTGTTGATGAGTATGGTGTTTGCACTTTGAGTTATTTATTTACTTCCATTATGATTTTGTCCTCGAAGACCTACACCCATGAATGCATACAAAGTCTTTTCCCCTCCTCCCGAAGCATGCATGTCAACCCTCCCATCGTACTGTTCCCTAGGAAAGGCACCCAACAT
Source organism: Ceratopteris richardii (assembly GCA_020310875.1). Taxonomy (NCBI): domain Eukaryota; kingdom Viridiplantae; phylum Streptophyta; class Polypodiopsida; order Polypodiales; family Pteridaceae; genus Ceratopteris; species Ceratopteris richardii. Next base: position 41,889 of record MU261840.1, on the reverse strand, counting down.
GCGAATCCTGCCCATTGGACATGGATGATGTGACAACCATCCCCCTCGGGCTGATCCAAACCTATCATTTGTTGCAATGATCACCTTCCATTGGATAGCTTGAACCCCACACGAAGCTAGGTCATTGCCCTGGAGATACGGATCCTCGATTCGCCAAATACACATTTAGCTAATACAGAAAAACACTTTTAGTTAATGTAAAGTTGTTTTGACTACACAAACCCATTACCTCCGCTTTAGATCATAATTCTAGATACTCGTTTTTCAAGTTTTGTGTATATTTGCATTGCTAAACGCACATAAAAAGAAAGACTATATCTAGGTGAATTTGATGTAGGAGCTTTCTATATCTCATGAGAATCTCCAACAAACACATGGAATGCGAGACACGATGAGTTTTTTGAAAAGCTGGGAAAACTAAGTACCTCATTTGTAGAACTCTCTCTTTTGTGGAGGGTCAATTTATGTTTTCCACGAGAGGGATGAAAATGTTGCATAGCTTTAGTCTTTTTCAATTTTTAACCATAACAAGTTTCATAATTGGAGAGCCAAACTTAACTTGCTGCTCTTTATTTCCCCACCCAGATACTGATGGCTCTTACCATTTTGTAATTGTCTTTGCTCAAGACTGTATCCTCTGGTTTGTATCCCAGACTTTGTAAGGATGTGAATTCAGTGACGCCATGACATGATGCATGCAACACTTTCTAGCCTCTCTTTGAAAACCTAAGCTGACCTTCCACAAAAAACAAAAGCATAGTTTTTTCCAATTCTTTTCAAAAAAGTCAGCGTGTCTCTCATGCTCTCCATGTTTATTAGAGATTTGTAGTAGACAAAAAGGTCCTATATCTCATTGTAAAGTTCCATAGATCTACACTTCACGGTACTTACTTGGAGAGGAGGTAGAGGACTAATTTCGAATGACTTCTTCCTTCTTCTATCTATTAACATTCTTTTACGTCATGCAATCAGTCTCAACGCAGAAGGAAGAACTTATATATACTATGCGCACTCCATTACCGAACTCAGTCATGAATTGAAGGACTTTGTGCTATGATTACAAACTTCTTCGTAAAAGCTCCACAGTGAGTTCGATTGCCACATGTTGCTCAACATGATATGCATTTGGGTTATAGAAAATAACTCTGTAGAACAACCTTAATGTGAGTTGAAGCCGCTCTAAATTAAACTAACATCCTTATAGCTATCTTTTTTTTGTCGGACATCAAGCGGTGCTTTTGAAAACAAACTAAAAAGGTTTGTCGAAGCATGACATGAGGACTTTAAGATACCTACTTGTTCATCCATCTGGTTCTAAATCACTTCGATGTTTAAAGGCTTATCTCAAGTGATTGCATCTCCGTAGATGGCCTTGAGGAAGCTTTGCATATTCAACTTATTTGGATCATAGATTAGTTGAAGCATAGAATTCAGTTATAAGTCCAAAACCATATCTACGAAAACAAAGCGTGAAATTCTCATTTCGATTTTCAATCCCAAATGGTTTCAATAGGAGTTTTACTTTGTAAGGCATATCCTGCATAGCAAAAGGGAGATAGAAGTTGAGTTAAGGCTAGATCACTACATGCATTCAAAAGATTAGTACTCGAGTTCTTTTTTGAACATCACACGTGTAGCTCCATATCTTTCTCGTAAAAGCATATTTGTGGCATTGAGGATGCTTTTTCTCTTTGGCAGCTAGTCATTCGTGTTTTCGCTTGAGCATTTAACTACATGAAATAATTTCAAAATGTGAATGTGTCTGGTTTCCGAACAGGGATTGGAATTAAGCAATTTTAATGCTATGTCTATCTCGATACATCATACTTAAATGTTATCGGCCAATGTGCCCAATCACTATTCACCATGATCATGGTATATTATACTATTTTCGTCTGAATGATGAAAAGTACAAAATAGAGATCATATATTTCTTTGTAGGGACCATGTGGAGGTCATACATCTTCCAACGCCGCATAAGGTTGTTTGAAAACTCCTTCCAAAGGATTTTTCTTTATTGGTGTCATCTTCAGTTGTATAAAATACGGGCGGCAAGCCCTTGCTTAAGCTACTCTCATCCTTGCTTCCATTAGAATTTTCACCATATTTCCCTTTTAGGTTAGACAATGAATAAACTGCATAGCTTTCACTTCCATTACAGTTCCTTGCTAGTAAAAAGATCCATTATTATTGGTTCAGTTTTCTTTATCTATAAAGTATACATGTCATAAATAAGCCGAAGCCTCAAGTTCAATCTTTGTGTAATGTAGGAGTAAGATTCCAAATAGTGAACCATGTCTTTGATAAGTTGTGATAGCGAAGAAGTATATAACCTACTATGTGTGGCGTTGATAATGTGTATCAGAGCATTCATTTTAAGAGGAGAGAGATCACATTTTTAGGAGAGGCAAAAGGGTATTCTATATGCATGCGAATGAATTTTCAATTTCTTTCCTTCAATTTTGAAGGAAAGTTCAAGTTTTTCTGCAGATGTATTTCCTGTGTACCTCCTCATGGTCACACTAGCTACGAACCTGAAAATTGATTCTGGAATCATTCCCAAAACAAAACAAATAAAAAGAAAAATGAGCCTAGAATCTCAAAGAATACCATCCTAATTTATATATCCTTATAATGGGTATTTACAAAGGCCGAAAATTATAAAAAAGAACAATACACAACAGAGTTAACTGAAGATATGTAGAATGCTTCCTTTCATGAAGGATCCATCGGCTTTTTAGTTTTTCTCCTGAATAACTTAGACCTTTTTTTGTGGGTAAAAAGTGATTTATCCTCATGACTCTTTAGTATTCTATCTAGGAAACCTAAGAGTTTGCCAATCGGTCACTTGAATCTGTAGAATTGCAATCAAATCACTCTTTCTTAATCTTTTAAAGAAACTGAACGCTAACAACGTTCGAGAGGTAGCTCACCATCCGATCACCTCTCTTAGGAGAGCTTGCTTCTAATTCATTGGCTGTTCAAGCTTGACAATGCTTTGAGAAGATCTTCGCACTTCCATGTCTTGGGGAAAGCAATTTTTTCTCAAACTTTGAGGCATCTCTTGCAGTAGCGTTAGATATTGGAAATAGTGATTAGTTCAACTCCTAATGAAATCATAAAGATTAGTTAATAATCACTATCAATCAGCTATATGGTATCAATGGTCGAGTAGCCGATAGGGGTGGTGCATCTCTCTCTGCTGCGTGACAAGAACGCCGAGCCACGAATCCCTCTCCCCCACGTGAGCGGCCATCAGGCATCGAGGATATAATCTCTCAATCTCTCTCTAGGCGAATTCGCTGCCGGTTTCTTCTCTGCCATAGTTGTCCATCGACCCTCCAATTCCATCACCGCTTTATTTTTGAGTTCTGCACTACTGATTGGTCACCTCTTCTCTCTCTCTTGGCGGTGCATACAGCCGACTCCAGACCCCTCTCTATCATGAATTCGCTTGCGCCGACCTCTCTGAGTGAATCTCTACAGCGCAGCTACGAGTTCCTCTCTTTCTCTCCAGGTTTCTCTCTCTCAATTGACATGTCAAAAACTCCCCTAAGCTTACAGTATTCATGCTCTGTGACAGCACGAAAATCTCCATTATAATCGATTGTCATGCTCACGTATTGCACAAGAGATACCTCTACTGACATCCAACAAGATACCTTCACCTATGATTCTCAATAAATGTTCTTTTGCAATACCTATTTCTCTACGACGACAATCACTACACAAAACTCATCAACAAAGCCTCAGATTCGTGGAACCAAAAAACTGGCCTGTCAAATAGTACAGGTTTGGCTACAAGCTAAACTCACGAGGATCATTCGAAAAATGGAAAAGAGAAAGGATATCTAAATGTACAAACATCATGGGCAAATTAGTATAGCCTCCAAGCCTATCTCTCTTTGCGTGTGTCGTATTCTCTCTCTCTAGTTGCACTACCATAAAGTATGAACAAGAAGATGAACATGAACAAAAATGGACAAGGAGCATACCTGGAAAGAAGAACCACCTAAATGTCCACGGGGAGAAACAAATGAGGCTTCGGGCCTTATTTATAGGTTCCCCCTCCCTAGGACATCCTTCTAGATTCTTCCAACCTCCTCTCAACCTTTCTATATCCAGAATCATCTTGCATGTTCATTTGCTATTTCAGGAAAATCACATCTCTTATTTCTATTTTTTATTGTTCTCCTTTTTATCTTTCCTAGAATAAGGTTTTGGTTTCACATTGGATATTCATAATTTAATTATCTTTTAAGGGTTTGACCTAGGATAAACGTCGATTCTAATGGTCCAAGTTAGGGTTTTGGGTCACGAAATTAGGGTTTTGCCCACAATTAATTCAAGCATTCGAATTCAAGGGTCTATTTACAGTTATGGTCTAAACGCCAAGGGTTGCTAAGGGTTTAAGTTAGGTTTTCATGGGATGAAGTCACGTTTTGAGGGGTTTTTGAGGATCAAACCTAAGGGTTAATGGTTCAAAATTTAGATATTTACATATGTACAAACTTAATCTATAAGAACCACATGGCTTCATATCTCACAGTCAATTGAGCAAACCAAAAGAAGCAATCATAACCCTTTCTGGATCAAAACATCACACAAAACCTAGAAAATCAATGAACTTTGAAAAAAAATCAATGCACACTTCCCTGAGGGATTTCATCCCGATAGCAAAAATTCAAACCATCTTGGATATAAAAAGGGAATTTGAACGTCAGTACAATGACTTGACGAAACATGATAGGAGAGGAATAGAACATGAAAGGGTATCTTTGTTCCTATGGGCGATAGATATAAAGTTTTGTGAAGAACTTCTACCACAATTGCGAGACATGGAGACAGGTTCTGAGCTTACAAAAAATTGGGATGAGGGGGAAGCAGTAGTAAAGAGGTATGTAGAAAAGAAAAGAGCTATGACAAAATTCATGCATGATTGGTAGGAGGACTTATAAGAAGAGCAAATGTAGGTGCTACATCAGCCTACCCCAAATGCTCAGGTTAATCCACTGACAAGGAAGGATATTGTTCCTTCCAACACCATGGAAGAAATGTTTAAAAGGTTTAGTGATATTACGATCCTGAGTGCTAAGCAGATGATGGAATCCCAATCCCCGAAAGCAACTAACAATAAAGCCCAGAAAGCTCATGAAATTAAAAGGTGCATCTGGTATGACTCCTTGGAGCACAATAGATACTCGTGTGAGAGGTTTAAAGAAGCATTGGCTAAAAACCTAGTTTTCATAAAGGAGAAGATGATTTATGACTCGAAAAGTGCAGAAAAAATAAATATTAACTTCGGTCGGAGAGGCATGAAAGTGTTTTTCCCTGGCATTTATAGTAATGTTGCTTCAACATCCCATACATCTACATATGCATGGCAAATAATTGATGAAAATAGTGATAGAGAATCGTCGTCCAAAGTGATAAAATCTCGAGATCGGGGAAAGGTCCATACAGCTGCACTTCACGGTACCTACTTGGAGAGGAGGTAGAGGACTACTTTCGAATGACTTCTTCCTTGTCCTATCTATTAACATTCTGGAACGTCATGCAATTAGTCTCAATGCAGAAGGAAGAACTAATATATACTATGCGCACCCCATTACCGAACTCACTCATGAATTGAATGACTTTGTGCTATGATAATAAGCTTCTTCTTGTAAAAGCTCCACAGTGCGCAACTGAGGGTTCGACTGCCACATGTCGCTCAATATGATCTGCATTTGGACTGTAGAAAATAACTCTGTAGAACAACCTTAAAGTGAGTTGAAGCCGCTCTAACTCAAACTAAAATCCTTGTAGCTATCTTTTTCTCGTCGGGCATCAAGCGGTGCTTTCGAAATAAAACTAAAAAGGTCTGTGGAAACATGACATGAGGACTTTTAAGAGACCTACTTGTTCATCCATCTGGTTCTAAATCACTTCGATATTTAAAGGCTTATCTCAAGTGATTGCATCTCCGTAGATGGCCTTCAGGAAGCTACGCATATTCAACTTATTTGGATCATAGATTAGTTGAAGCATAGAATGCAGTTGCAAAGTCCAAAACCATATTTACAAAAGCAAAGCGTGAATTTCTCATTTCGATTTTGAACCCCAAATGGTTTAGATAGTAGTTTTACTTTGTAAGGCATATCCTGCATAGCAAAAGGGAGATAGGAGTTAACTTAAGGCTACATCACTACATGCATTCAAAAGTTTAGTACTCGAGTTCGTTTTTGAACACCACACGTGTAGCTCCATATCTTTCTCGTAAAACCATATTTGTGGCATTGAGGATGCTTTTTTTCTGTTGGGGAACTAGTCATTCTTCTTTTCGCTTCAACATTTAACTAAATGAAATAACTTTGACATGTGAATATATCTGGTTTCCGAACAGGGATTGGCATTAAGCAATTTTAATGCTATGGCGATCTCGATACATCATACTTAAATGTTATCGGCCAATGTGCCGGCAAATCACTATTGACCATTATGAAGGTTTATTATACTATTTTCGTCTCCATGATGAAAAGTACCAAATAGAGATCATATATTTCTTTGTAGGGACCTTGTGGAGGTCATACATCTTCCAACGCCGCATAAGGTTGTTTGAAAATTCCTTCCATATAATTTTTCTTCATTGGTGTCATCTTCAGTTTTATAAAATACGGGCCGCGAGCCCTTGCTGAAGCTACTCACATCCTTGCTTCCATTATACCTTTCACCATATGTCTCTTTTAGGTTAGACAATGAATAAACTATAGCTTTCACTTCCATTACAGTTCCTTGCTAGTACAAAGATCCACTATTATTGGTTTAGTTTTCTTTGACTATAAAGTATACCTGTCATAAATTGGCCGAAGCCTCAAGTTCAATCTTTGTGTAATCTAGGAGTAACATTCCAAATTGTGAACCATGTCTTTGACCAGTTGTGATACAGAAGAAGTATATAAACTGTTATGTGTGGCGTTGATAATGTGTATCAGAGCATTCATTTTAAGAGAAGAAAGATCGCATTTTTAGGAGAGGCAAAAGGAAATTCTATATGCATGCGAATGAATTTTCAAGTATAAATAAATATACTTTTTTAATTGTAGTAGCTTGAACACGAAAAACAATAAGAAATGAAAAGAAAAAATAATCTTTGTAGTCGGAACAGATTTTTCTCGAATCCGAACTAGAAATTTGGCCGTAAAAGTGATCTGGGAATTTCGTAAACATTAAATATCTGTCATGAGTGTAGAGTCAAGAGATCTTTAAAAGTTCTTGTTTCTAAAGAATAACAGGATGTCATGTCCAACAAAGACCTGAAATTACGAGAAAGAACAATACACAACAGAGTTAACTGGAGATATGTAGAATGCTTCCTTTCATGAATGATCCATCGGCTTTTTAGTTTTTTCCCTGAATAACTTAGACCTTTTTGTGTGCCTAAAAAGTGATTTACCCTCATGTTATTTTATTATTCTATCTAGGAAACCTAAGGGTTTGCCAATCGGCCACTTGAATTTGTAGAATTCCAATCACATCTCTCTTTCTTAATTTTTTAAAGAAACTGACCAGAGGTAGCTCACCATCCGATCACCTCTCTTAGGAGAGCTTGCTTCCAATTTATTGGCTGTTCAAGCTTGGCAATGCATTGAGAAGATTTTCGCACTTTGAGGCATCTCTTGCAGTAGCGTTAGATATTGGAAATAGTGTTTAGTTCAACTCCTAATGAAATCATAAAGATTAGTTAATAATCACTATCAAACATCTATATGGTTATCAATGGTCGAGAAAGCACATCCAAAAAACATTGAATGCGTAGACAGAGAATTTATGATACAGCAGCGCTTCGCAACTTGAGGGTGCCTACATTCGAAATATCTGTACTACCTTTGGGTACACATGGAGTTAGTAACATGTGCGGAAGGTACTGATCCACTATCATATGAGGCACCATGAGAAAACTTTGATTCCCATCCCTCAGTTAATAAGATTTCAGTGTCAGATATGGTAGGATGTTCATAGCACAAGAGGTAGGACAATGAGTCTTGGTCGCATGGTAGGCGTAGTGGGCCGTTGTAGGAGTATCCCTGCTCTCTTGCTGTTTCTTGTAACAAAGTTAAGACAAGGGGATGTTTCAATTGCGCTATGTTAATGAAGGCACGGTGTTCGCCTTTGAGGATTACAGGGACATAACCTTTTGTTTGCCGCTGGAATGTGCTCCCCTTGTTTCTGGAGTCCGCCATCTGTGGCATTCCTTTGGCCTTCCTTATACTCTCGACGCACATCCTAGACATGGAGCTCCGAGAAAATTCGAAGCTCTTGCACTTAGAGTCAGGAGAGAGAGAGAGAGAGAGAGAGAGAGAGAGAGAGAGAGAGAGAGAGAGAGAGAGAGAGAGAGAGAGAGAGAGAGAGAGAGAGAGAGAGAGAGAGAGAGAGAGAGAGAGAGAGAGATCCATGTTCTCTAGGCCGGCGGCATATTTATAGACTTGGATGCAGATGAGAACCATAGATATTGTCAACGTATTGTCGTCAGGAGGTACGACTGAGTTGCTTCTATTTACGAAATATGAACGACATTCAACAAGAAAAAAGCAGGTATTATTTGTGGTAAACTGCACATTTCTTTGATGGAAGATTTTAATTTTTCTTATAGTTGTGAAGGGAGATCAACACCAAAATGTATTGTTCTCATGTTCAAGTTAGGATCTGCTGACTTAAACTTTGTTTGAATGACCAAATCAGGACTTTATCATGCATTACGACTCGTTCGGGCTAAAGAGCTTGTTTGCTGCGATTTTCAGCTGGACAAGCTGGAGCGTGATGTGAGTTCGGTGACATCATATAATGCAACACTTTCTTGCCTCTCGTTGAAAACTTGAGCTGACCTTCCACAAAAGACAAAGGCATAAAAAAGAAGTACTTAAGTTTCCCTTCTTTTCAAAAAGCTCAGCATGTCTGTCATGCTTTTCCTGTTTATGAGATATTCTCAGCAGACAAAAAGCTCCCACATTTCATTTCATTGTAAACAAGTTCCGGAGATGTGCATTTCACTGTGTCCACTTGGAGGGCATCAAGGCTCAAGGCCTAACGATAATTTCACGTATCGATTTCGTTTTTCCTGGATATCCACATTTGAATACTCGTGAAAAATTAGCGCGCGCTTACCAAACTCAGTACGAAATTGAAGGACTTTGGGCTACTATTATAAACTTCCGCGTAGAAAGTAATAAAGCTCCATGTCAATGGGCAATGCAGGGTTCGATTGTCACATGTCGCTCTTTTGGCTATGGAAGGTAGCTCTATAGAGCAACCTTGAAGTGAGTTAACGCCGTTCTATGTTAAACCGAAATCCTTGTAGCTATTTTCTTTTCGTTGGGACATCAAGCGCTGCTTTCGACTACAAACCAAATATGCTTGTAGAAGCACAACATGAGGGGACCTACTCGTTCATCCATCAGCGTTTAAGCTACTTCCAGCCTTTTCTTTTTTTTTTTTTTGTTTCATGTCCAGTGATTGTATCTGTGTACATTTCTTTCAGCGAATCATTATCATCTACTACACATTTTATTGAACCAAGTGCATCTGATATCTCCTTAACCTTGAGAATGAACTCGCTGATGCTTTGATTAGATGCTTTCCCAAGATTGTTAAGCTCATTCTTGAGATAGATCTCTCTAGCATTGTTAGAGCTAGAGTATAACCTTTGTACACACTATTATACCTTTCTTGATGGATTCCTCCCATCCCTTGACAAATATCCTTTGGTTTTTTAGTAAGGTTATCGGGATCTAGGAAGATACTAACCTTGTGAGACTTATCAGGCCCAATGCCCCTTTGCTATAAGCAAGTTTGATATAATGAACTTCCATGACATATGAATTCTTTTCTTCAAGCTTCTTATTCTTATTATCAAGGTCACCCATCGTAGAAATGTCTCCTTATAACTTTTAATATCTTGCTTTTTTGTGATAAAGTTTAAAAGATTGAAGTTATACCTTTCAATCGAAACTTCAAGATGGTTTGATATGTTGATGATGTTCTCTCTTGATAGAAGTTTCGCTTTCTTTAACGATTCTTCCAAGCTTATCTCGTATTCAGTTCAAACGTGGCCTCCCTCCATCTTTGAAGCCTCGTTGATCTCCTCAATGATCCATAATGATCTCTAATACCACTATTGAAGAATGTGTATTCCGAATTGCAGCAAAAGGGCATTGAGAGTTGGCTAGCATAGTGTGCCAATAACATGATTTCTCTTTTTCAAGAAACATTACTATAAACCTTTGAATTTCTTACATTATCGGAGGTGCACTAACCCTCCAACGCAAAAAGAAAAAGACTATCAAAGTTTGAAATAAGGTTTATGTGTGTATTCGCATTCACAACTACTTCTATACTCGAAATATCTAGAGAACATAGAAGTGAGTAATAATGTTTTACACTTACAAGGTAGACTCTTGAAAGAGGATATAAAAGAGACGTTCAATAGAAGTTTTTCTTTCTATAAAAGCATTCCAAAAGGCGATTTCCATTTCCAAATGAAAAAAACAATTAAGGAAGGTGGTTCTGATTAGAGATGAACCCTAATCAAGCCTAGTTCATATTTTCACTCTAGACCTAGAGAGATTTTTGTCTTCGGCAGTATGTCACATAAATTTTGATGGCATGAAAGCTACATATAGAAAGGAAATGTGGAAGGACCGCTACTCTTAAAAAATGAAGCACTTTGTGGGAGGCTTGTCATTGAGGAAAGCAAAATAAGATACTTTTCAAGAATAATATTTACATAGAAAATCATTCTTTCGAGATCATACACAAAAGATTTTGGAGTGCAACCAAGGAAGCATCAATAGAAGGAATTAAGAGATTTGGTACATTCATCAATGTTTTCCCAAGGATGAGATGGATATACTACGTGAACAATAAGACATCTACATTGAGGTAACTCAAACAATTCAAGTTATGCATAGAGAAGGAGGCAAATAGATATGTAAATGTTCTTAGATAGATAGAGTGGGAGCCCAAGCATTTTTTGTTTACTTATGGTCCCATGGTAGCACGCAAATATTGACTTGCAATTAGAAACCTACATAAAATGGGGTCCTAGATAAGAAGAACAAATAGATGAGAGTGTTTTCACTACAACAGATTGATGGTATACCGAGGTTTTTACGGAGGAAAATGAACGGGGCTTAATTAGCCGCGACGCCGGTGTAAAGGTCGGTTTGCGCATCGGTACCAAAGAGTCGGTATATGCACCGGTATATGCATCGATATATGTGTCGGTATATGCGTCGGTATATGCCTCGGTATATGCGTCGGTATATGCGTCAGTATATGCACCGGTATATGCGCCGGTAATACCGACGTTCATACTGAGGCTTCTGTTGGAAGTACCGTCGCCTATACCGTTGCCTGCTGGGTGTACCGACGGTTATTCCGATGACACTACTGGGAGTACGTCGCGTATACCAAGGACCATACCTGCAATTTTTTTTTTGGGTAGAGTGTTTTGTCTTTTGCTACAACGACATTACCATGATGTTGCTTAACAAAAGACAATACACTCTGCCCAAAAAAAACCGAGTACATGTGATGTGTACTCTAATGACAACCGAAATATGATTTCATGAAACAAAGTATTATTGGACACAAAAGAGATAATCAGAATGAACTATGAACCATGTACAAAAGAAGTTATATATTTCAATAATGAAGCATGTACAAGAGTGAGGCAAACCACTGTCATATATGACACTTTTACAAAATGTGGCAAAGCAATGTATTGCCATATGAAAATCAAATACAAAATATTGGTCTTCCACTGCCATACAGATGCACAGAACGTTCCATATCAACAGTCCTGCAACAAAGAACATTAATGGAATGAGATAAATTCACATGAAAATTACAAACAACAAGTAAAAACCAAGTTTATAAATTAATTACCTCATCCAAATGCTCCCATGAAACTACCCCACCGCGTCCCTCCAAGTCCTGCAATAGTGCAGTCAACCCATGACTATATCCGTAAGACTCCTCCGTTCGTGTTGGAGGACTACCCATTGCCAGCTCCTGAAACAAATATAAAAAGATTAGAGAAACATAGATGAGAAATTTAACACAAATAAATTCAATAAATGAAATGGTACTTACAAACTCATGATGCATCGTGTCATATCCGCCGCTGCCCAAATGTGATGGTCCAATCGTATCTAAACGTGTGGCTGTGGCATTTTGCTGCTGGCGATATCGATCAGGAGTCTGCTGCTGCTCTTCATGAATCATGTCCCACTCCTCAACATCTAACCATACAGGCTTTGGTAAGCCTTCTCTGAATGCATCACGTGCCTCGGATCATCGATGGGACATGATCTCACGTGCGGTGTGCAGAATCCACTCTGAACTGACAATAGACTGTCCATCGGCTGGTGGAAACTCCTAGTAATTCGTATGTGTGATATAATTCTTCCGATCTTTATCCTGTTCACTCCATTTCAGCATGATGGAGTTTCCAAACTGGATGGAGCAAAGCTGTCGTATGCGTGCACACATTGCTTTGCCAGCCGCATCCATCACCGGAGCTCCATCTCGGATACTATACACCTTGGAGTCATCATGGCCATGAGCACCCCAAGGTGTACGTGGTGTACTGCGTGGCGTACCTACATCTCAGGTACTCTTCCTAGGAGTAGAAGCGGGCGACACAACGTCCGTCGCACTGCCTCCACAACAACTGCCTCCTCCGCCTCCAGACCTACTTGTAGATCCACTCCTAGAACCTCCTGCTCCAGAGCGTGACCTCGATCTACGAGACGGGCCAAAACCTGTATCACGCTGAGGTGTCGAACGCACATGTCTACTAGTAGATCGAGTAGGAGATGGCTGCAAAGATGGTCGTGGTGGAGTCACAAAGCTAGGAGACATACCTCCTACGGGAGTAGCACCACCCGCAAGAGTGACACCGGCAGGAGTGACACCGGCGGGAGTGACACAGACGGAAGTGAGGCTAGCGGGAGTGAGGCCGGCAGGAGTAAGGCCACCAGGAGTGAGGCCGGGAGGAGTGCTACCACGAGCGATCCAATACTGTGATGCATCGGCCATATACGCAGGAGGAACCTGAAAGATGAACTCCAAAAACTGCTCCTCTGTCATGGAATGTGGAGTGACTGGAGGACTGCCTCCCATCGTGCTCTGTAATAAAAGAACTCAAATAATTAGCATGCGATAAGAAAAGTAATATAGAGAATAAACAAAAGAAAAACAAAAATTAGTACGTACAAGTGTTTTATTCAAAAGTCCTCTATTCTAGCATCCTTTTGAAGATCCGAGGCACCGAGAATATCTATCTCTATATGGATGGCTTCTAAATCGCTTGCTATGTTGGTTTCCTCCTGATCATCGTCTATTGCTTCGTCTTCTGGAACAATGACCTCTTCTTCAATGACCTGAACATTCACCATAACTAGGCCAATCATGCATTGTCCACATAAGTATGCCTTGCACTCGCACGTCTCGTCTTCTTATAGGTTGAGACATGTCACGCAGAGTAATCCCATCCCATAAAATGTGCAGTTCTTCCATAAGTGGTGCAAGATATAAATCCATGTTTTTTACCTTATACTTACCTGGTACAATAAGAGCTAATAATAAATGACCTTTCTTTGTGGCCAACCATGGTGGGATATTATAATTGACCAAACATACAAGCCATGTGCTCCATGAAGAACTGGGTAATCCAAATGGATTCACTCCATCCATAGCTAGGCCTAGACGTATGGACCGAGGCTCACTATTAGTAAATGAAGTTATTGTGATACAACAATGAAAGCCAATTTGTTCTGCACTTACCTGAACAATTCAGTGACACTAGTATCTGACCATCCATAAATGGATTGCAGATTGAGCATCACGAGTATAGCACGTAGTACATATATCTTTGCTCCATTGTAAAGCGGTAAATGAGCTAATCTTCGCATGTTTTCATATTCTTCATCAACTTCTGATCGTGGTATTTCTGTTGTGTCCATCTTGACACCTTCTTCACCATCATGATCTTTGTCCATCTAATAAAATGCTTCAAGCATCTCTTCCATATGTTCATTCTGTGTAATATTATTAGTGCTTTCTTGTACGTCTAAGTCCTTTTTTGCTCTCTTTTATCCACGAGAGGTTACCGATGCAATGTCATTTGGGTCCATCTGCTCACCTGGGAGACCATGCGAATGATAATGTAGGTTTTCCAATCGACTCATATCAAAGGATCCATGCTCTCTAACATGTGCCGTACAAATCCGTCGTTTCTGATAAATTTGATACTTGCACTGTGTGCAAGGACATGCCATTCTCTCTTCAAGATCCAAAGAAGCCATCTGCTACAATATGGACATTTTAGAGCATTTGTTTTTTTATT
>MU261840.1:0-22500 GCA_020310875.1 Ceratopteris richardii | reverse complement strand
AAGTTCCAAGTTTTTCTGCAGATGTATTTCCTGTGTACCTCCTCATGGTCACACTAGCTACAAACATGAAAATTGATTCTGGAATCATTCCCAAAACAAAACAAATAAAAAGGAAAATGAGCCTAGAATCTCAAAGAATACCATCCTAATTTATATATCCTTATAATGGGTATTTACAAAGGCCGGAAATTACAAAAAAGAACAATACACAACAGAGTTAACAGGAGATATGTATAATGCTTTCTTTCATGAAGGATCCATCGGCTTTTTCGTTTTTCTCCTGACCAACTTGACCTTTTTGTGTGCCTAAAAAGTGATTCACCCTCATGATTCTTTATTATTCTATCTAGGGCACCTAAGGGTTTGCCAATCGGTCACTTGAATCTGTAGAATTCCAATCACATCACTCTTTCTTAATCTTTTAAAGAAACTGAACGCATGAGGGCGATGAGAGGGTGATTAACCTTCTCTGTAATGCAACCTAGGATTCAATCAAGCTTCCCCTGCTTTGTGGGATTTGGGGGGTCCCGTGGGCACTAGTCCCCTTCTATTGTACCTTTGTTTCTTAATTTAATTCAAGTCCGGGAGAGTAGGCCATTGCCGAACTTCCTTTATGATAAAAAAAAAAGAAACTGAACGCTAACAACGCTCCAGAGGTAGCTCACCATCCGATCACCTCTCTTAGGAGAGCTTGCTTTCAATTGATTGGCTGTTCAACCTTGACAATGCTTTGAGAAGATCTTCGCACTTCCATGTCTTGGAGAAAGCAATCGCACTTTTGAGGCATCTCTTGCAGTAGCGTTAGATATTGCTTTCGTTCAACTCCTAATGAAATCATAAAGATTAGTTAATAACCACTATCAATCAGCTATGTGGTATCAATGGTCGAGAAAGCACATCCAAAAAACATTGAAAGCGTAGACAGAGAATTTATGATACATCAGCGCTGCGCAACTTGAGGGTGCCTACATTCGAAATATCTGTACTACCTTTGGGTACACATGGAGTTAGTAACATGTGCGGAAGGTACTGGTCCACTGTCATATGAGGCACCATGAGAAAACTTTGATTCCCATCCCTCAGTTAATAAGATTTCAGTGTCAGATATGGTAGGAAGTTCATAGCACAAGAGGTAGGACAATGAGTCTTGGTCGCATGGTAGGCATAGTGGGCCGTTGTAGGAGTATCCCTGCTCTCTTGCTGTTTCTTGTAACAAAGTTAAGACAAGGGGATGTTTCAATTGCGCTATGTTAATGAAGGCACGGTGTTCGCCGTTGAGGATTACAGGGACATAACCTTTTGTCTGCCGCTGGAATGTGCTACCCTTGTTTCTGGAGTCCGCCATCTGTGGCATTCCTTTGGCCTTCCTTATACTCTCGACGCACATCCTAGACATGGAGCTCCGAGAAAATCCGAAGCTCTTGCACGTAGAGTCAGGGGAGAGAGAGAGAGAGAGAGAGAGAGAGAGAGAGAGAGAGAGAGAGAGAGAGAGAGAGAGAGAGAGAGAGAGAGAGAGAGAGAGAGAGAGAGAGAGAGAGAGAGAGAGAGAGAGTTCCATGTTCTCTAAGCCGGGGGCATATTTATAGGCGTGGATGAAGATGAGAACCATAGATAATGTCAACGTATTGTCGTCAGGAGGTATGACTGATTTGCTTCTTTGTGCGAAATATGAACGACATTCAACAAGAAAAAAGCAGGTATTATTTGTGGTAAACCGCACATTTCTTTGATGGAAGATTTTAAGTTTTCTTATAGTTGTGAAGGGAGATCAACACCAAAATGTTTGAATGACTCGTTCAGCTGGACAAGCTGGAGCGTGGATGTGAGTTCGGTGACATCATATAATGCAACACTTTCTTGCCTCTCGTTGAAAACTTGAGCTGACCTTCCACAAAAGACAAAGGCATAAAAAAGAAGTACTTAAGTTTCCCGTCTTTTCAAAAAGCTCAGCATGTCTGTCATGCTTTTCCTGTTTATGAGATATTCTCAGCAGACAAAAAGCTTCCACATTTCATTTCATTTTCGTGTTCCGGAGATGTGCAGGCATCAAGGCTCAAGGCCTACCGATAATTTCACGTATCGATTTCGTCTTTCCAAATTACCAAACTCACTACGAAATTGAAGGACTTTGGGCTACTATTATAAACTTCCGCGTAGAAATTAATGAAGCTCCATGTCAATGGCAATG
Source organism: Ceratopteris richardii (assembly GCA_020310875.1). NCBI lineage: Eukaryota > Viridiplantae > Streptophyta > Polypodiopsida > Polypodiales > Pteridaceae > Ceratopteris > Ceratopteris richardii. The sequence goes on along the minus strand of MU261840.1, from coordinate 20,312 downwards.
CAGGGTTCGATTGTCACATGTCGCTCTGTATGATATGCCTTTTGGCCATGAGAACTACTCGTTCATCCATCACCGTTTAAATCAGTTCCAGCCTTTTTTTTTCTTTCAGCGAATACTCATCATCTACTACACATTTTATTGAACCAAGTGCATCTGATATCTCCTTAACCTAGAGAATGAACTCATTGATGCTTTCCCAAGAGTGTTAAGCTCATTCTTGACCTAGATCTTTCTAGCATTGCTAGAGGTAGAGTATAACCTTTGTAGACACTCTTATACCTTTCTCGATGGACTCTTCCCATCCCTTGACAAATATCCTTTGGTTTTTTAGTAAGGGTATTGGGATCTAGGAAAATCCTAACGTTGTGACACTTATCAGGCCCAAGGCCCCTTTCCTATAAGCACATTTGATATAATGAACTTCCATGACAGATGATTTCTCTTTTCAAGCTTCTTATTCTTATTATCATGGTCACCCATCGTAGAAATGTCTCCTTATACCTTTATATATCTTGCCTTTTTGTGATAAAGTGTGAGAGATTGAAGTTATACCTTTCAATCGAAACTTCAAGATGGTTTGATATGTTGATGATGTTCTCTCTTGATAGAAGTTTCGCTTTGTTTATCGATTCTTCCAAGCTTATCTCGTATTCAGTTCAAACGTGGCCTCCCTCCAACTTTGAAGCCTCGTTGATGTCCTCAATGATCCATAATGATCTCTAATTCAACTATTGAAGAATGTGTATTACAAATCGCAGCAAAAGGGCATTGAGAGTTGGCTAGCATAGTGTGCCAAAAACCTGATTTCTGTTTTTCAAGAAACATTACTATAAACCTTTGAATTTTAACCTTTCAATATGGGGAGTGCACTAACCATCCAACGCAAAAAGAAAAAGACTATCAAAGTTTGAAATAAGGTTTATGTGTGTTTTCGCACTCACAACTACTTGTATACTCGAAATATCTAGAGAACATAGAAGTGAGTAATGATGTTATACACTTACAAGGTAGACACTTGAAAGAGGATATGAAAGAGACGTTCAATAGAAGCTTTTCTTTCTATAAAAGCATTCCAAAAGGCGATTTCCATTTCCAAATGAAAAATAACAATTAAGGAAGGTGATTCTCATTAGAGTTGAACCCTAATCAAGCCTACTTCATATTTTCACTCTAGAGCTAGAGAGATTTTTGTCTTCGGCAGTATGTCACATAAATGTTGATGGCATGAAAGCTACATATAGAAAAGAAATGTGGAAGGACCGCTACTCTTAAAAAATGAAGCACTTTGTGGGAGGCTTGTCATTGAGGAAAGCAAAATAGGATACTTTTCAAGAATAATATTTGCATAGAAAATCATTCTTTCGAGATCATAAACAAAAGATTTTGGACTCCAACCAAGGAAGCATCAATAGAAGGAAATAAGAGATTTGGTACATTCATCAATGTTTTCCCAACTGAAGGATGAGATGGATATACTACATGAACAATAGGACATCTACATTGAGTTAACGCAAACAATTCAAGTTATGTATAGAGAAGGAGGCAAGTCGATATGTAAATGTTCTAAGATCACATAGAGTGGAAGAGTATCTCTCCCAAGCATTCTTTGTTTAGTCATGATCCCAAGGTAGGACGTTGTGGTCCTGATATGGAAATCAAGTAGCAAACCAAATCAGAAATAACAATTAGAAGCTCATTCAAGTAAGTCTAAATCAATCAATTCATGTATATATGTTCATTATGCACGTGCTTTATGGCAAGAAAAGAGAAATCATAAAATCAAATGATCCTCGCCAAGTGACATTTGACAGAAGAAATGATAACAATGTTATGCTATATGGTGAAATCTATCCCTGAATCGGGCTTTCTTTTTCATATAGATGACTAGATATGGTTTGCTTATATATGATTGTTATAGGATGAGACAATACATGCATGTGTGTTTGTACACATTAGCAATACATGTGTATATATGTTACAAAAGTATTTGTGTGGGTGGAAATATGTGCATATTTCTGTATGCGGAAACATGTGCATATTTCCGTACGTAGTTGTGTTTGCACATACGTGCCAATGTCAACATTTGTTTGTATATGTGAGGTGCATGTGTACATATGCATAAATACATTTATGTTAATGTGTGCATACATATACTATGAATGTATATTCGAATGGAAATTTAGGGACTTTCTTTTTGCCATCAAAACAAGAAGAAGAAAGAACGTGGAGGAAAAGGGAGGACTTGACTGTTTTGGGAAAAACGCATACGTGGGCATGCATGGAAAAAGGAAGGGAGGAGAAAGGGTTCCAGAGTTCAGAGAGCTTCGGATATATACATTGTGCAACGTATATGGTAGGGGGGAAACATTCACGACTTGAAAACGATATTCAGGTAAATGATACGTGAGAAGTGCTACCGACAGGAGGGGAACATCTGGGCCATACTTGTCTCATGATGATGCCGTGGCACAAGGTTTAAAAAGGAAGGGCAGCTACACTAGTCCTGCAATACTTCTTTTGTGACAAACTTGTTGAGAAAGATGGATGGAGACTCCAAGAAATGAGTAGGTATTGCCAATCGCTGTTTTGTACCAGCCCCTTTTTGCTTCAGATTTGAGTTTTAGGCCCTCTTAGCTTTCCAGTGACACTAAACAAGTGCCTACGTACTTTGGAAATGATGTGAGAAATGATTGATTCAAAACAGACTACTTCCAAGTTGAAGGATCAATGAAAACCTTCTATTTTGGTTCATACACCTGTTGCTTGTTAAGCTCAGTGCTTCCAATACAGTAGGAATAAAAAAAATTCCTTTTGGAGATATTAAATTAGCTTAATAAGCTAATGATTCCAATTGGAATCACTTAAAATGATGTACTAACATAGAGCAATCAAGTTAGCAATCAAGTCATTACCCCCGATTTTTTAGGACCTCTGCAGAGCATGTAGAGGACTTAGAGTGAATTCCAAAAAGCTATAGAGGACTTATAGTGAATATAGAGGACTTAGAGTGAATTCCAAAAAGCTATAGAACATTGAAAATAGTGAATGAATGACTGAGATATGAGCAATACACAATGACTGTTGTAAGTGACTATGACAGAGAGACCATAGATGAAAGGATTGATCTATTGTATTAAAAGACAATGTTGTACATGATCATTGGCATGATAATCAATGCCCAATGATAATGAGTAGTGTAGGCTATGAAGTGAGCCTCACTCTCTTACAATGTAATCAACAATAACTCGGAAATTGGAGTAATCTATCCCACACGTTTTTCAATCATCTTTTATAGATGAGTCATTTGAATTTTGAATTTGAATTCTTCATTGGCTATCACTAAAAAAGATCCTCTAATCTAGGAGATATTCTCTCCAAAAAAATTCATAGCTTTTCATCTAACAAACTCCATGAGTTTAGTGGTAGCTACAAATATTCCATCAAGTCAAATAGACTTTTACAAATGGTAAAAGATAAAGACTTCATAGCAATGGTTCACATTGAATTTCAATTAGTTGCACATAAACTCTAGCCAATCCTCTATACTCTACCTCTGTAGAAGATAAAACAACAGTAGGTTGCTTCTTTGAAGACCATGATATAAGTTTTTCAACTGCAAAAGATAGATAACGTGAGGTACTCCTTCTATCATCTTTGCAACCTGCCCAATCTGCATATGAATATATCTTGATGTCCAAATCTAAGGTATAAGGAAAGTATAATCCTTGATTTTTAGTGCCCTTAAGGTACTTCAAAATCCTCTTTGCAGCTTCCAAATGAGGTGCCCTAGGTTTTTGCATAAATTGAATTAAAACACTTACTCCATAAGCAATATAAATCCTTGTCAATGTAGCATAGTTCAAGCTTCCCACTATGCTTTGGTAACCTACAATATTCTCAAGCACATCACCTGCATGAGCACTTAACTTTTGGTTTACCTCCATTGGAGTGCTTACTACTTTGGCATCGTGCAAATGAAACTTCTTTAACATGTCCTGTACATAGTTTCTCTAAGTAATGTAAATTCCACAGTTAGTATAGACTAACTCAAGTACAAGAAAATACTTTAGTGATCCTAGATCACTGATTTTGAACTCTTGCATCATTTGATTCTTAATATGCTTGATGCCATTAGCATCATTACCTGTGAGTATGATATCATCAACATATACACATATGTATATTATCTCTAAATTACTTCTCCTAACAAACAGAGAAGTATCTGCTTTACTCATGATGAATCCTTGATTCTGAAGGTATGTAGTCAACCTATGGTTCCATGACCTAGGTGCCTGCTTCAATCCATAAAGGGATTTGTTCAATTTACATACATATGTTACCTTGCTTGGGTCCTCATAGCCACGAGGTTGAGACATGTGGAGCTCCTCTGAAACCCAGCCATTTAGGAATGCAATTTTTACATCCAATTGATACATGTTCCAATTCTTTGATGCATCCACACTTACCAATACCCTGATGGTTGGCATTTTTGCCACACGTGAGAAGGTTTCTTCATAATCAATTCCTTGGGTTTGTGCAAAACCCTTAGCCACAAGTCTAGCTTTGTATGTGCTTATTGATCCACCAGAATTCCTCTTGATCTTATAGATCCATCTAGAACCAATTACCTTCATAGACTCGTTCTTTGGTACTAGCTCCCAAGTACCATTCTCCTTGAGTGCTTCAATTTCCTCATCCATAGCTTCCTTCCATTCTGCCTTGGTCTTTGCTTCTTCATATGATTATGGTTCTTCAATTGACAAGTCTTTTGCAAGATAAACAAAGTGCTTAGTAACTAAAGAAGTGTCATACCCATATCCGGTTGGCTTCTTGCTCTCCCTTTGTGATCTTCTGGTTGCTTGGTTGGATGATTCAGGTATATCCTCCAACTTCTTCATTTTGACTTTGCCTTTGGACTTCCATGCCTTGAATTCTTCTAACTTGATGATATCCTCATCATCCGAGTTGATGTCCTCAATGTGATTAGGATCCTCCTTAGTGAGGCTTGGAAACTCCTCTTCCAAGTAATAAGGTAACTTTACTTTCCTGCATTCACTTTCAAATCAAGAGTCATTCTCATCAAAGACAACATCTCTACTGACCATAAATCCTTTGTTGGAAGGATTTTAGAACCTCTATCCTTTCTGATTCAAGTCATACCTATGAAGATGCACTTATCTGCCTTAGGGTCTAGCTTACCTCTTATTTGAGAAGGGATATGCACATAAGCAATACATCCAAAGATCTGGCAATGATCAAGAGAAGGTATTCTACCATATCAGGCTTCATATGGGGTCATCCCATCAAGAGATTTGGATGGAAACCTGTTTACAAGATAAGTAGAAGTAGATACACTCTTTGCCCACAAGTAATTAGGTGGTTTTTTCTCATTTAACATTGACCTAGTTGTTTCAAAAATTAATCTATTTCTCCTCCCTGCCACCTCATTTTACTCAGGGGTATACCTTGTTGTAATTTCTCTCTTGATTCCTCTATCCTGCAAGAATGCATCAAATTCATTTGAGAAGTACTCACCTCCTCCATCTAACCTTAGTCTCTTTCGACTTCTTCCTCATTGGTTCTCAACAAGTGCAAGATACTTTTTAAAGCAACTGAATACTTCATCTTTGTGCTTCATAAAATATAAGATAGTCCACCTACTGAAATCATCAATGAAAGATACATAATACCTTGATCCAAAAATTGAGGGATCCTTACTTGGTCCCCATACATCTGTATGGACAAGCTCTAGGTAGTCCTCATTCATGTAGCCTTTCTTTGAGAAGGGTAGCCTGTGAGATTTTCCAAACTCACAAGCACCACATTTATAGATCATGTGTTGCTTGGATACATTTGGTATCCCAAGCACACATTGATCTCTACATATTTGCTTTAAATTGCTCTCACCAATATGCCCTAATCTCTTAAGTCAAATTTCAAGCTCTCATAGTTTTTGGTCTTTGTAACTATAAAGTGCAATATTCCTTGTATCTTCAAGTCCAAAAGTGAATAATCTACTTGTCTTTTCTCCTTTGGCAATTCTATTGAATCCATGTTGGGGATCCTCCACAAATGCTCTATATTTTTTGAACCTAACCTGTAAAACGTGTTCCACAATCTGTCCAACACTCATAAAATTCTTGGTGATTGTAGGTACATATAGAACCCTGCTCAATATATTCTTATTTCCAGCAGAGGTTTTAACATTTCCTACCTTGATCACTGAGTTCTTGTTGTCATCATCTATTTGTACCTGATGCATACTCTTTGGTTCCTCAAGATCAAAGAGAAGAGCTACATTGCCTGCCACATGGTTTGAACGTCCTCGGTCAATGTAGAAGAGATGTTCATCCTTTATACCTGGTTTTGGAGTCATATTCATAATCAAAAGAGAATCCTCTTGCTCCTTTGTATAGTTGTTGTAGTCTTTCCTTTCTTTGTAGCCTCCTTGGTAGTTGTTGTTTTAGTTGTTATTATAGCCCTGATGGTGGTTGAATCTTCCTCTTGACTGTGTACATCCACCTCTTTGAAATCCTCTACCGCTTTGATTCTTGAAGTTCTTGTAACACTCATCTGTATTATGATTTGACAACACACAAATAGTATATGGTGAGGAGGTCTAAGGTCTCCCCTTACCCTACTTACCTCCTCTGCCCTTTCCTCTTGAGGTTCTTCCTCTCCGTGCATAGTTGACTTGGGAGGTAGCTCCTTCATCCTCAATCTTCTTGTTGTTTCCCTTCTTTTTAGAATTAATTTTATTTTTGTATAGGGCAGAAGGGCTATTACCTCTTGATGAATCCCCATTATTGTTGAGCTTGGCTTCATGGGTGAAGAGTTGCCCCATGAGTGTGGTAAGATCTTGAATTTGCATGTCCATGTACAAGTCCATGGCAGTTGTGAAGCTCTCCCATTTGTCATCTACTTTAATACCATTGATTACTTGTCTTACAATTTGCTCCTCTTCAACCTCTTCTCCTATGCTTGCCAATTGATCAGCTACATATTTGTCTTTGGTCACATACTCTGAGATGCCTTGCTTTGATTTCTTTCTTTGAGTGGTAAACTCAATCCACAATTGGTTCTTCCTAGCCCTTGTGTTGGAAGAGAAATAGTAAGACAATGTTTCCCAAGTCTCTTGGGATGTCTTATAGTTCCTAATATTTGGAAGAAGAAAATCAGAGATTGAGTTAAGTAAGTATGACCTTGCTAATGCATCCTTGGCACACCAGGTATTGGGTCTTTCATGCTCCTCTCTTGTAGGTTGTCCTTTGCTTCTGAAAATGGGCATCTTGTCATCCCCTAAGATGTATCCATAGAGGCTCCTTCCTTGCAAGTATGTCTTCATCCTCAAGGACCATGCTTGGTAGTTGTTCTTGTCCAATTTATGAATGAAAGAAGGAAAACCACCTCCCATTTTACCTTAACTTTGCTCTGATACCACTGTTGGGAAAGATGGATGGACACTCCAAGAAATGAGTAGGTACTGCCAATCCCTTCTTTGTACCAGCCCCTTTTTACTTCAGAGTTGAGTTATAGGCCATCTTAGCTTTCCAATGACACTAAAAAAGTGCCTATGTACTTTAAAAAAGATGTGAGAAATGATTGACTCAAAAAAGACTACTTCCAAGTTGAATGATCAATGAAAACCTTCTATTTTTGTTCATACACCTGCTTCTTGTTAAGCTGAGTGGTTTTAGTACAATGGAATTAAAAAAATTCCTTTTGGAGATATCAAATTAGCTTATTAAGCTAAAGATTCCAAGTGGAATCACGTAAAATGATGCACCATACATAGAGCAATCAATTTAGCAATCAAATCATTACCCCTGATTTTTTAGGACCTTTGTAGAGTTTGACTAGTGGGTACATCGATGTGCTTTTCTCCAAATCAGCTAAATGGATTATCTTCAGAACTTGTGAGCATGTAAAGGACATAGAGTGGATTCCAACAAGCTATAGAACATAAAAAATGGTGAAGGAATGACTAAGATATGAGCAATACAAAATTAGTGTTGTAAGTGACTAGGACAAAGAGACCAGAGATGAAAGTATTGATCTATTGTATTAAAAGACAATGTTGTACATGATCATTGGCATGATAATCAATGCCCAATGATAATGAGTAGTGTAGGCTATGGAGTCAGCCTCACTCTCTTACAATGTAATCACTAATAACTTGGAAATTGGAGTGATCTATCCCAGATATTTTTCAATGATGTTTGACAGATGAGTCATTTGAATTTTGAATTTGAATTCTTCATTGGCTCTCACTAAAAGTGATCCTCTTATCTAGAGATATTCTCTTCAAATAAATTTATGGCTTTTAATCTAACAAACTCCACGAGTTTAGTGATAGTTACAAATATTCCTTCAAATCAAATAGACTTTTACAAATAGTAAAAAGTAAAGACTTCATAGCAATGGTTCCCATGGAACTTCAATTAGTTGCACATCTACTCTAGCCAAATGTGTAGGCTTGGCATTTGCACCAATAAAACTTTGACATCGTAGTAGAATACTGATGTTGCTTTTTAAATAAGCTTACTTTGTTTCCATCCAGGGCGCTCATGTTTATATATGTGGTTTCTAAGGAGGTTGATCTTCGTAATGGTCTAATATGGGATTAATGTACATAGTGCAGAGATGGTGAAGTCCCTGAACAGTGGATGAGATGGATGATAATTCCACTTTCTCATAGCGAGTAGAGAGAAGGAAATGGAGCATTTAATCAAGGTAGGGAATACCTCTCTACATGCTGAAACCTGTGATTAAAATCATGATATCCTGCATAACAACAGTATAACTTGAGGGAGGAGCTTTCATTCGATAAATGAAAAGGGAGATTCCCTCGAGGAAAAGCACACACTACTTGTAACTGCCCATCTGAGAATTTGTGATGGCGACCCCTCGTCGGCCTTCCAAGCGGTCAAAACCTCTTTATGGTGATCTCCGACTCAAGGGTGAGAAATTGCGATGGGCAATGAACATTTTTCATTCACATCCTCAAACGTTTGACTCCCAAATTGATGTGCAAAACAACAAGGATTAGAAGGGATTGCGGCGCTGAAGAAAGGGAGTTCACCAGTAGAGGGAGAAGAACAGTAGAGGGAGAAGAAGAGCACTCAAGTTTCTAAGCCGGCTCTTGGCACTGATTTGAGGATGCATTTCCTTCATTGTTGGCAGATCCTGTGACGTACAACGTATATTTTTAGGTGGCTTCAGACAATAGCTATAACAGATTCAATATACAGATGTGCAAAGTCATAAAGAGGTCAAGTTCAGAAGTAGGGATGTTCAAGAAATCTTATTCAAATTCTTGTTTGATGAGTTCAAAGCGGATGTGGAGGAACTGCATACACTGTCAGAAGGAGTTATAGAAATTTGTCGAAGGTAGTAAACAATCGTTGATCTGAATTAAAGACCGGGAAGCGACACCATATCATCGCTCGTTTGCTCGAATCGAGGCCATCAAATTTGAGGCAGAGATACAGAGTGGAGAACATAACCTCTGAGGTCCTTATCGTCCTTCATTCATGGCAACAAGATCACCATGTGATTAGAGCATGATTCTAAAGCAAGCATATGATTGTGAGTTTCAAAAATTTACGCATTAATTCTTTGTAAATAGAAAAAATCGTTAATTCAGCCACGTAATATCTGTGCAGCATAGGATTCGAAAATTTTAATACTGTTATGAGTGATGTTTTTGTTAATATTGTAGGCGTTGAATGATTTTCCTCGTAAAAAACAGACGTGTGATTTGATTTATGCTTATGGATTAGATACAAGTTTGAATGTATTTTTCAAACTAGTACACTGTAATTTTGTTTCTTTTCAAACCTCTTAATATCGTGGTTTGGTTTGTTCATTCAAAGTGAACAAAAGAGAAACACTTCCACTTAATAACAGCACTGGATCTCGAAAAAATTGACCAGAGTTTCATGATAAGGTGCATTAAGAAAACATGGTGCTATGAGTAATTTTAATGCTCCAGAAGCTATAAAGTACTTGTACATTTTGCATTTCCTATCCTACGCTTGATAGCTCCTCGGCCTCTCTGCATTATAGTTATAGACTTTCCATACTTTAAAGGTACATTGAAATTCACATTGAACAGACACGTATGAGTAAACATCCCGCCCTTTACTCATTTTATTTCCAATAGGCGAATCTATTACGCTTCTTATGACTTACAACATGGAACTTAGTTTTAGTGAAATACCCATATGTCTAGAGAGCTAATGGGATGCACTATGACCAACCGTAAACAGATAGGAGAGAGCAAAATGATGAATGCCCATAGACGAGTCTTGAATTCGTAGATATATTAGAACAGGTGTTCTCCACATTCCAATGGAAAATAAAGTCACACATAATTTTAACATCAAAGGAAGGGACTTCTTCGACTTCTTTGATTTGCATGCTACTAATTAGAGAAAGAAATTTAATTGCTTGCACGCTTGAGCCATTTGGAATATGAGACATAAGACAATAGTGCCGAATTGGGCTAAGGGTAGAAGTATTGATGAATGTAAATTTGTATAGAAGCCCATGCTTCAAGCAAGTTAGAGTTCTTGAGTGATTGCGGAGCAATGATATTAAACCTTCACTTGTAATAGAAAATAATTCAATACATGCTTTGGAGTTGGAGTAATGGAAATATGCTTTATCTTCCGTCCATTCAATGAGTGCAATGAAATATGTTTGCGAGTGAGCACAAGTATTTCTTTCTCTCACTCCTTTCCACGAAAGCTATGACATACCTGGTGAACCTGACATGGAAGGAGGTGAGAGTAGAGACTTTGAGCTTAGGAGTGAAAAGTTTAGCAAGTAGTGCGGTTTTGAAAAGCTCTTCCGATTTTACTATTTATGGGAGACACTTCAATTTCTTAGATGGATGTCAAAACTCAGGTTTTGTGTTTCCAGCAAGGCGAGAAAAGGCGAAGTGCCATTCAAGCATATCATGAGGGAGTTATCAAATGGAGTGGTGACTTGGATGGTAAAAATGTTACGCAATTTTGCAAAGAATACGAGCTGGAAGCTCGGTACCTTGGAACCAGGCTTGCATCCATGAATGATATGGAACTTATTGAAAATTTTGTATACGTATCTGAGCTACATTTGCCTAACCGACTAACAATGGAAGCCCAAACAAGGTGGTCACAATACAAATTGGCTCTAATAAAAATGTTCGCACTCGAGGATGTTAATAAAGTAACTCGAGCAACGTTCTTAAAGTGGATTCACAAAGCAAAAGATCAAACCATCTTGGATATAAAAAGGGAATTTTAACGTCAGTACAATGACTTGACGGAACATGAGAGGAGAGGAATAGAACATGAAAGGGTATCTTTGTTCCTATGGGTGATAGATATAAAGTTCTGTGAAGAACTTCTACCACAATTGCGAGACATGGAGACAAGTTTCCGACTTGCAAAAAATTGGGATGAGGTGGAAGTAGCAGTAAAGAGGTATGTAGAAAAGAAAAGAGCTATGGCAAAATTCATGCAAGATTGGTAGGAGGACTTATAAGAAGAGCAACTGTAGGTGCTACATCAGCCTACCCCGAATGCTCAGGTTAATTCACTGACAGGGAAGGATATTGTACCTTCCAACACCATGGAAGAAGTGTTTAAAAGGCTTAGTGATATTACGATCCTGAGTGCTAAGCAGATGATGGAATCCCAATCCGCACAAGAAACTAACAATAAAGCCCAGAAAGCTCACGAAATTAAAAGGTGCATCTCGTATGACTCCTTGGAGCACAATAGATACTCGCATGAGAGCTTTAGGAAGCATTGGCTAAAAACATAGTTTTCATAAAGGAGAAGATGATTTATGACTCGAAAAGTGCAGAAGAAATAAATATTAACTTCGGTTGGGGAGGCATGAAAATGTTTTTCCCTGGCCTTTCTAGTAATGTTGCTTCAACATCCCATACATCTACATACCCACGTCAAATAATTGATGAAAATAATGACATAGAATCATAGTTAAAAGTGATACAATCCCTAGATTGGGGAAAGGTCCATACATCTGCACTTCACGGTTCCTACTTGGAGAGGAGGTAGAGGACTACTTTCGAATGACTTCTTCCTTGTCCTATCCATGGAAGAAATGTTTGTGTGCATGTGTGAGTGATGAGTGAGAGTGAGAGAGAGAGAGAGAGACTGAGAGTGAGAGTGTATGAGAGAGAGTGAGAGAGAGTGTGTGAGACAGTGAGAGAGAGGGAGAGAGAGTGAAAGTGAGATTGTGTAAGAGAGAGTGAGACCGAGAGTGTGTGAGAGAGAATGATAGTGAGAATTAGAGTGTGTGAGAGGGAGTGAAAGTGAGAGTGCGTGAAAAAGAATGAGGGTGTGTGAGAGAGGGTGAGAGAGAGAGTGAGTGAGGGTGAGAGTGTGTGAGAGATAGAAATCCTATATACCATGACTTTTACCTTATGGGTTAAGTTGACATATATGAAATGTCCAAAAGAGAACCAAGAATCATGTGAAATTGTTGGGTTTTCGTATCTCATGCCATGTGCACCCCTAAGCACCTAATATACCTAGGAGAATGCATTAAAAAGTGAATGTACAAAAGACAAATAACCCATTAGGGTTATAGGAATATATACAAGCTAGTGGACAAAACCTTCTAAAGAGGGAAAAATATGTCCACGTGTTCCTAAGTGTGTTCACACATATCACTACAAAAATAAATTAACAAATCTCCTAAGGGAGTGATGCGATGAACAAGGACTTGGTGCACATGAATAAGAAGGTTCCAAACTATGTGGAAAGAGATCAATCCACAAAAGGAAGTAAGCCCAAAGCTTTACAAAAAGCTTCAAACTTATCCCAATGTAGAGCCTCTGTGCAGAGATCTACAAGGTTAGCCTGTGTGGGAACTTATACCACACTAATCTCTTGAGCAGAGAACCTCTCCCTAACATAATGATAGTGCACCTCAATGGGCTTTTTGTGAGCATGGAACATAGGGTCCTTCGCAACTACCCATGTGCTATGACTATCAGTGAAGATGGTGGTGGTAGAAGACTAACGAACACCCAAATCACCCAAAAGGCATTTGAGCCACACACACTCACCATAAATTGTGAAAGCTACCCTAACCTATAACTCACAACTAAATGTGGCCACAAAAAGTTTTATTCTTGCTTACCAAGGATATGCATGAGCTACCAAGCATGAAGCAAAGAACACTAGTAGACACATGAGTGTCATAGCAACCAAGGTAGAGAAAAAAAAACATGTAAATCTTGTGGTATGATCCACCGTTGGGATAAAACATCCAAGTAGTCTAGTACCACGCAATTAGCAAAAGATGTGCTTAGCTACCTACTAATGCTTGACACCTTGGCAATGCATAAACCTTGTCATCTATGAGACAACACACCGAATATGAGGTCGCATTATGGATAAGTAAATCAAGCATCCAATAGCTTGCTGATAGAGAACAAGATCAAATGAATCTCGAGCATCATGAATACTGAAGAGTAACCTTGTTTCCATAGGAGTGGCAGTAGGTCGCAATCTTCAAGGCCGAAATGATGCAATAATGTGTCAATATATTTTCTTTGACATAGAGTTATTCCACCATCAACTTGAACAAACTAGATGCACAAATAATGATGCGAATACCCCAAAACATATCCACATAGTGCCAATGGCCTATTTGCCTCAAGGAAAATAAAATAAAGACCAAGTACCATTCTTTATAATAGCATCATATTCTAATTGCATAGCAACCTTTGAGTTTTCTAAATTTTAAGCTTCATAAAAAAAAGGCTCATTCTCATCACAATGACTAGAGGCAACCATAAAATAGCAATTTGATGCAGAAAAATAGTATGATAGCCTAAATAAGTATGATACGATAGAGGTGAATCTGATTTTTTATCTCACAAAGTCTGAACCTACCATTTGGGCATAGTTTCTGCCTCCTCTAAATCAACCCCCTCATCAAGAAGGGCATCATGAAAATCTCCATCGAAAATCCAATGATCTGCAACATCATGTAAAATGTAAAGGCTAAGAAATTTCCTCATTTGGATTAGCACTTGACTATCCACCTATAAAAAGAAGCAACAATGTCATACATAATTTTGGAGCTAACTGATGTCTCGTTAGTACGTGAAAGTAATGGTTGAATTGCATCGTCCACAAAAATAACATCACAGCTAACCCAAATGTGTCTAGTATGTGAATAATATAGACAATACCTTTGCTTTTAGAACTATATCCAACAAAAACACATTTCACTAATTTAACATCCATTTTTTTATGTTGTTGTTTAGGTAGTAATGCATATGCTCGACAATCAAAGAAATGTTGATGGGAAACAAATGGCTTGGGACCATCCTAAGCCTCATATGGAGTCACTGAGTGTAGTGCCTTGGTGGGACACCTCTTATCTACATATGCTGCACACATAACAATCTAAAAGCAGCTATGTAGTAAAGCCTAAATTTTGGCCATACATAGTTACGCACTCAAGGGTTGTTTGTAACAAGAAAATCTAATTTTTTTTCTGAAAAGAAACTCATAACTCAGAAACATAGGATTTATGTGATAATAAAAATCGCTTATTAAGTACACGTACATTATTTTATGACACCGTAAAAACTTGTGAATGAACCAAAACGTAAAACTATCCATACTAAACGGTTGAATGTTCATAATAATAAAATAGATTATCTTGAAAATAGACTATTTTTATTTGAGGTCTATAGCAAATCAGAAATAAATGCATAGAAACACATTATTTTCATGCTTAACATATAAGGTGCTCTCAGTTGGACTATTCTCAATACCATGTGTAATCAAGTAGGCATATATGTCTTCATACCAAGCACCTAGTGCTTGTTTCAAACCACATAATTCCTTTTTCAACCTGCACACTTTGTTTTCATGTGCTTTCTCCACAAAACCATGGTTGTGAAAAAGATACACTTCTTCATGTAAGTCACCATTCAAAAATGTAGTTTTAATGTCCAACTCATGTACATTCCAACCATGATAGGTTGAAAGTGCACAAATGCTATGAACGGTAGTCATTCAACATGTGGGTGTAAAGATGTCATCAAAATCAAGTTGCCTTTCTTGAGCATAAACTTTTGTGACAGGCCTAGCCTTATACCTATCAACTGCTCCATCGGGCTTACTCTTCAGCTTATATAGCCATTTAGTTCCAATCAACTTCTTTCGTGGAGGCAAATCACATAAAGAACAAGTGCCATTCTTCATAATAGCATCATATTCTCATTGCATAGAAGCCATCCAATTTTTTTAATTTTTTATTTCAACAAATGGAACGGGTTCACTCTCATAAAAAAGATAGATGCAGACATTGCATAACAATCTGATGCAAAAGAAGCACTATGAGAGCATGAACGAGTATGATATAATAGGGGTGCATCTAATTTTTTATCTCGCAAAATTTACACCAGCCATTTAGGCATAGTTTTTGCCTCCTCTATATCCACCTTATGATAAAAAAGTGCATCATATCATCTACATAAAAAATGGAATGATCTGCATCATCATGTGAAACCTCTAAAGGTAGAAAAATTGCCTCATTGGGACTAGCAATTGACTCTCCACCTACAAAACGATGTTGCAAACTGTTATACACATCTTTAGGGCTAACTAATGTCTCCTTAGTACATTAAAGTAATGGCTAAGTTGCATCTTCCACAAAAACATCATTATGGCTAACCAAAATGAGTTTAATTTGTGGATGATACATACAGTAGCCATTGCTTTTTGAATTGTACCCAACACAATACATTTGATTGCTTTATCATCCAGCTTTCTGGATTGTTGTTCAAACACTATTGCATATGCCATACAATGAAAGACATGCAAATGTGAAACAGATGACTTGCAACCATGACAAGCCTCATATGGAGCCATAGATTTCATTGCTTTGATGGGACACCTTTCAAGTACATATGTTGCACACATAACAACCTCGAGCGAGAAACTATGTAGTAAAGCCTCAATTTAGACTACACACCTTACAATCTCCATGAGAGACATGTTCTTTCTTTCATCAACACCATTTTGGTGAGGTATATACAGAATACTACACTAATGTTTTATCCCACACTCAATCACAAAATGCATTCAAATCAAAAGACATGTATTCCTCTCCTCGATTAGAATGGAGGGTGCCAATTTTACATGGTGACAAGTTTCGAGCCACAATTAGAAAATATTTGAACCACATAAAGACTTCCAACTTTGCTTTCAATGTACACACCCATGCATGCCTAGAAAAATCATCATTAAAATTTCATGAACTAAAGGTAGTTCCCAAAAGAAAGTGCTTGCATAGGAGCATATGTTGGGAAAGATGGATGGATGCACCAAGAGACTGAGTAGGTACTGCTAAGCCTGCTTTGTACCAGCCCTCTTTGCTTCAAAGTTGATAACTAGACCTCTTTAGCTTTCCAATGACACCATAGAATGTCCTATGTACTTTGGAAGTGATGTGGATAATGATTGAATCAAAATAGATAACTTTGGAAGTCATAAACTCAAGAAAACTTTCTATTTATGTCTTGACACATGGTGGATATTTTGATCAGTATGACCAGCACAGTAGGAATTGGAAAACTTCCTTTTAGGGGTATCTAATTAGCTTAGTAAGCTACCTATTCCAAGTGGAATTATGTAAAATAATAAACTATGCTAAGAGAAATCAATTTAGCAAGTTAAGCTATATCCCCGACTTTTTAGGACTGTAGCAAAAAATGACCAGAGATCATTTCAACGCAGATTTCTCCAAAATGGCGGAATAGAATGTCTTCAAACTTTGAAAGCATGTAGATTACTTCAAGCTGAATCCAACAAGCTTTGAATCACTGAATTGGGTGAAGAATTGACCGAGATATGCCCTTGACAAGTTGACAGACTTTTGAGTAGACTAACAGAGAACTCATAGATGGACAATGTGAATGTATGTATTAATGAACATTTGTATACAACTCCATTGGCATGAATATCATTGCCAAATGGTGTAGAGAGGTGTGGGCTAGAGTGTAGACCTCACACACACTAAAAAAACAGTAATGCTAGGCTCGGGAGTGCTCTCTCTTACCCGCGACTTTTCATGTCCATTTTTTATAAGAGATGGGTAAAAATTTGAATTCAAGTTCAAACTTTTGGCACCCTATGATCAAGCTCCTAAATTCTTGGAGATATTCTTTCAATCAAACAACTAATTTTCCACGAATCCTTTTGGTAGGTGATTACAAGAGATTCCAAGTCAATTTGACTTTTTACAATGAGGTAAAGTGGTAATTAACCACTAGCATATGTTCCTATGCTTCTTCATGTATGTATAAACTTCAATGCATCCTTTGAGACAAATGTGTAGGCTTGTAATTTACACCAACAACTCACCCTCAAGCCAAACATTTTGGCTTAAGTCTTCATCTTCAATCTTCAAGTATATCCTGCAATCCAATCATGGATTTGAACATGCAAAGTTTGCTTCCATCCAAAGCTTTAGTCAAAAAATCTGCACATTGCATATTGGTTGATACCTAGGTTAGTTGAATGTCTTTGCTTATCAATTTCTCTCTCACATAATGGTAATGGACCTCTATATGTTTGGTCCTAGCATGATAAATAGGATTAGCTGCAAGGTGAAGAGAACTTGTATTATCTCCAAAGATAATTGGTGACCTAGTGTATAATCCCAATTCTGTATACAAAAGCTTAATCCATATTGCTTCTTGTGTGGCATTAGCCAGTCCTCTATACTCTGCCTCTGTAGAAGACAAAGCAATAGTAGGTTGCTTCTTTGAAGACCATGAAATTGGTTTGTCACCATGGTTCTGTGTACCCTTGAGATACTTCAGGATTCTCTTGGCAACCTCTAAGTGAGGTATCCTTGGCTTGTGCATAAATTGACTTAGCACACTAACTCCATATGCAATATCTATCCTTGTTAAGGTACCATAGTTCAAGCTACCCACCATACTTTGATAGCTTGTAATGTCATTGACTTCATCACCTTCATGGGCACTTAGTTTTAGGTTTACCCTCCATTGGAGTGCTTGCTACTTTGGCATCCTGCAAGTGAAACTTCTTCAACATGTCCTCTATATACTTTTTTCTGAGTGATGTATATCCTTGAATTAGTGTAGACTAATTCAAGTCCCAAAAAATACTTCAATAGACCAAGATCATTGATCTTGAACTCCATCATTTGACTTTTGATATATCTGATTCCATTGACATCATTACTTGTAATGATGATGTCATCAACATAAACACAAAGGTATATTACCTGTGAATTACTTCTCTTAATGAACAGAGAAGTATCTGCCTTGCTCATGACAAATCCTTGGTCTTGGAGGTATGTAGTTAACCTGTAATTCCATGCCCTAGGTGCCTGCTTCAATCCATATAAAGCCTTTTTTAATTTGCAAACATATGTTAGCTTCTTAGGGTCCTCATAGCGAGGAGGTTGTGACATATATACCTCCTCTGAAATCCATCCATTCAAGAAAGCATTCTTGACATCCAATTGGTACATATTCCAATTTTTTGATGCAGCCACACTTACCAACACTCTGATGGTTGGCATCTTGGCCACAGGTGAGAATGTCTCCTCATAGTCAATGCCTTGGGTTTGTGCAAAACCCTTGGCTACCAATCTGGCTTTGTACCTATTAATTGTGCCATCAGAATTTCTTTAAGCTTATAGATCCATCTGGATCCTATTACCTTCATTGAGTCCTTCTTAGGTACTAACTCCCATGTGTCACTCTCCTTGAGTGCTTCAATATCCTCATCCATAGCTTCTTTCCATTCTGATTTGGTTATTGCTTCTTCATATGACCCTGGTTCTTCATTTGACAAATCTTTGGCAAGATAAATAGAATGTTTAGTAACAAGAGATATATCATACCCATATCTGATAGGTTTCTTGCTTTCTCTTTGTGATCTTCTAAATGGTTGAGTTGAAGATTCAGGTATGTCTTCGAGCTTCTTCATCTTCATTTTGCATTTGGACTTCCATGCTTTGAATTCTTCAAGGTTAATAGTATCTTCATCATCTGAACTTGAGGCTTCATTCTGAATAGGTTCCTCCTTTGTAAGACTTGGAAATTCCTCTTCCAAATCATAGGGTAACTTGACCTTCCTGTATTCATTCTCATACCAAGAATCATTTTCATCAAAGACAACATCTCTGCTTACCATGAATCCCTTATTGATAGGATTATAAAACCTGTAACCTTTTTGATTTGAATCATACCCAATAGAGATGCATTTTTCAGCCTTTGGCGTCTAGCTTACCTCTTATCTGAGAAGGAATGTGTACATATGCTACACATCCAAATATTTTGCAATTGTCAAGTGAGGGTCTCTTACCATGCCATGCTTCATAGGGTTGTCATGCCATCAAGAGACTTAGATGGTAACCTGTTTATGAGGTAAGTGGCAGTGGAAACACTCTCTGCCCATAGATAGTTAGGTAACCTTTTCTCATTAAGCATGATCTAGCTGTCTCAACAATTAATCTATTTCTTCTCAGCTACCCCATTCTGTTCAGGAGAATACCTTGTGGTTATCTCTCTTTTGATGCTCTGTCCTGCAAGAAGTTTTCAAATTCATTGGAGAAGTACTCACCTCCTCCATCTGACCTTAGCCTCTTCAAATTCCTTCTGTCAACTAATGCAAGATATTTTTTAAAGCAATTAAATACCTCATCCTTGTGCTTCATAAAGTACAATACAGTCCATCTGCTATAATCATCAATGAAAGATACATAGTACCTTGAACCTGAGACTGAGGGATCTTTGCTTGGTCCCATACATCTGTGTGGACAAGCTCTAGGTAGTCTTCATGCATGTATCCTTCCTTGAGAAGGGTAACCTGTGAGACTTCCCAAATTGACAAGCACCACACTTATAAATCATATGTTGCTTGGATACATTAGGTATCCCAAGCACACATTGGTCCTTGCACATTTGTTTCAAGGTCTTTCTCCTATGTGCCCTAACCTTTTGTGCAAATCTCAAGCTCTGAAAGTGTCTGATCTTTATAACTGTATAGTGCAATGTTCTTTGTATCTTCTAACTCAAAAGTGAAAGTCTACCTGATTTTTCTCCTTTAGCAATTCTCTTGAACCCATGTCTTGGATCCTCCACATATGCTCCATATTGGTTGAATCTGACCTGCAAACCTTTCTCCACAATCTGACCAACACTCATCAAATTTTTGGTAATGGTTGGTACATAGAGTACCCTGCTCAACAAATTTTGATTTCCATCACAAGTCTTAACATTTCCAACT
>MU261839.1:72500-80000 GCA_020310875.1 Ceratopteris richardii | reverse complement strand
CGGACCTGTGTCATATCTGCTGCATCAGAGCATCAAAGCTGTTGTGTCAGTTCTGACGCGTCAGACCCGTGAGAGCGTCAGACCAATCAGCGTGTCAGACCTGTCAGAGCATTGTGTCAGAGTTGCGTCAGACTGTCCCGTCAAATCTGCTGTGTCAGACCCATCAGACTTCTGCGTCAGACTTGTCAGATCTCTGTGTCAGATCCTTCAGCCCACTGCATCAGCTTTGTTTTGTCAGAGCTGCTGCGTCAGAACTGCCGACCTGTAACCCTAACTTTGCTGCATCAAACCCATCCTCCTTCTATTGTTATGGTGCACGAGGGAACAATGTCTTCCTCCCTCCCTTCCTAACTTCTCAAGCGCATACAAATAGGAGGAAAATGGCTCGATTAGAAAGAAAAGAAGTGGAAGAGTATCTATAAAGCTATCAGAGAAGTAAAGAAAGAGGCAGACAGAGCACTAAATCAAGAAATGAGAAGGGCCTTCGAGAAGATCAAAGCTTTAGAAGAGCAAATCAAAGAGACCAAAGAAGACCAAGAAATGGACACACTGAAGGAAAGAGAACTATGGCTAAAGAGGCAGCAAGATTGGGTAGAAGAAAAAAAGATCATGCAAGAACAAATCGAAGCCCTCAAAGCATCAATAGCCGCCATCAGCCCGAAAGAAGGTGAACTTAGAGAACACAAGAGAAGCGCTTAGAATGGAGCTAACTCAAGCCTTGACTGCAAGCATTGACACCAAACTCGAAGCAACCAAAGAAGGATGGGTTGAAGTGGTGAAAAAAAACATCAAAAAGGAGGCAAAACAAGAAGCTCTCATTGTACACACCACCATTGAGGAGGAGAGGATGTGACGCGCTCGATGTCTGAATGTACGAGTCACAGGTATATTAGAAAACAAAGGCTCCAACCCAGAGATGGATGGGAAGACACTATGTAAGAAGCTTGGTTACAAGGAAGAGGAGGCACTCCCATTCATCAAATGTTGGAGAGCAGGAAAAGATCTTTCAAAAAAGAGAGCTCTCATTTTGCAATTCCCCTCTGAAGCAGTGAGATCCACCTTCATTCGCAAGAGAGTGGTTTTGAGGGGGCTTGAAGGCCCGCCTATTTACCTAGATGATGATCTCACACACATGCAAGTAACACATCGTCGTGCATGCATGACAAGAGTACACGAGGCTCATAGGGAGGGGAGAAAGGCTTCATACAGAGATGGAAGGGTCATCACTGATGGCAAAGCCGTACTATAGGGATTCGCGGCCTATGAGACAGTTGAGGAGATACATCTTGCAGTGTGGAACTGCAATGGCGATTTATGGACACATCCAGAGAGGCTTGAGGAGGTGAACAAAGATAGAGATATTATTTTGTTGACAGAGACACATGAGAGCCCCAATAGGAGCCTACCTCGAGTGCATGGCTTCCAATGGGAGTC
Source organism: Ceratopteris richardii (assembly GCA_020310875.1). Classification (NCBI taxonomy): domain Eukaryota; kingdom Viridiplantae; phylum Streptophyta; class Polypodiopsida; order Polypodiales; family Pteridaceae; genus Ceratopteris; species Ceratopteris richardii. The sequence goes on along the minus strand of MU261839.1, from coordinate 78,566 downwards.
TATACACAGAGATTGTACACGCCACCACACTACGAGAGGATCAAGGGGAGTAGCGATACTCTTCAGAGATGGACTTCAGAGCAGGATACACATCGTCGCACGAGACTCACAGGCCAGATACCTTTGGATCCGATTACAGCTCTCACAAGAGAGGGCCATCTATATTGCACTATGCTATTTTGCACCCTCTGGCTCCCGATTCTTTGTCATGGATAAGGAGGAGAGCTCACCTTATACTTGTCTATCAGAGGAGATCACTAAGTACTCTACTCTAGGAGAAGTCTTCCTCATGGGGGACTTCAATGCCAGGACGGGTAGCGATCAGTGCGAGGCTTTTGACCCAGATGATCCAGTCATATTACCCACTCTGGAGGAGGGATCTATGGCACGAGTTTCAGCTGATTCTACATGCACACTCTACGGTACCCACCTACCCAAACTCGGGTCCAGGCATCGCCTCATTATTTATAACGGGATGAGACAGTGGCCTATCTCAGGGAGATTGACATGGTACCGCACTCAGTTACAGATGGAGGAGGGAGTATCGTAGATTATATCATGGGACCGAAGGAGGCCACCCACCTATTCAGTTCCTTCACCATCCCACCTATACCCATTGGAGAAGATCACGCATACCTTGCACTATCCCTCAAGGGGGACATTCACACACACACACACACCCGTGACACATCCCCCACACACTACCATCCACTTCACACACGAGCTTGCTCACATATACTCAGCCCGAGTTGAGGAAAGCCTTCTTTCGCTTCATCCTGACACCCCACTACCTATACTTACCTCACATATAGCATCCATCCTTCAAACATCCACCATCGGTTCATTCCCACACACCACCCATTCTAGTCACACACCTCCCCTAGGGACCATGCCACAAAATCCTTGGTATGATGATGAGTGCAGGAGCCTCTACCGTCGACTACGAGCTCAGAGAGCATTGGGAGAGATCACAGAGATTGATGCTAGAAGACATATGAAGACCCTCACACGCCGAAAGAGACGGGCCTTCAAGGAGGCACACGAGCTTGAGCTATACCATTTACTTATGAGCAGGGATTGCACTGCTGCATGGCACACACTACGAGAGCCACGACCAACCACACCTATTGGAGATCCACAGATTTGGCACGAGTATGCTGAGAGACTATATGAGATACCTGGACAGCCTCCCATCCCCCAACCACCTGGACCACGCCCTACTCGTTCCTATTTCTTCACAGCAAAGATGATCCAGAGGGCCATTGGGCGGCTACAGCATGGGCGTTGGACTGACCACACGGGACTGCAGAGCGAGCACCTCATATATATTGCCCCCACTATAGCTCCATTGATTGCACATGTCTTCAATCGAGTTATAGGGGAGGACTTCCAAGAGGAGTGGACGAAGAACATCATTGTACCCATTCACAAATCTGGGGATACCTTGGACCCAGGGAACTACAGGACTATCATGATTGGTCACACCATGGCCAAGCTTTATGGGGCGGTTCTCAAGACAAAGCTCAGCTCATATGCAGAGATGGAAGGGCTACGAGCATGTGGTCAGGCAGGGTTCCGACGGGCTCTCTACACTATTGATCACATCTTCATTCTATGTTGCCTCATTGATGGGCCAAAGATGCGGAAGAAGAGATTATATTGCTGCTTTGTGGATTTCCGCAAAGCCTTCGATACTGTGCCACGGGAGAAGCTTTTTCGGAGACTCCATAGCTTGGGGATACCATCAGAGATGATTTGGGCCATCTACACACTCTATGAGCAGGTGCTTGGGAGGGTTCGATGCCCGAGGGGACTATCAGAGGCCATTGCTAACACAGTGGGTGTTAAACAAGGCTGCCCACTCTCTCCCACTCTCTTCGGGCTCTACATCGACAAGATTGAGGACTACATTCTTCGAGCTGGAGGGGAGGGTGTAGACCTTGCAGGTACACAGGTCCACATTTTATTATATGCAGATGATATTGTATTGATTTCAGAGTCACCCGAGGGGTTACAGCACCACCTAGATGCCCTCCATGAGTTTTGCACATAGAGAGGCCTGACAATAAACCTTGGCAAGACCAAGGTCATGATCTTCCACACCTCCCACACGGTGAGGAATGGAGCAAGATTCACAGTTGGCAGTGGACAGATTGAGGTGGTCACTTCCTATGTCTACCTCGGAGTCACATTCACAAGCTTGCCTAGCCCCTTCAGCATGAGACAGGCAGCCGCCGATAGACTCACATGAGGATATGCAGCCTTAGCCATGTTAGAGCGGAGATGTCACCAGGCACACTTCCAGGAGCCCCGCACAAAGGGATGGCTATTTGACACACTAGTGAGACCAGCTATGATGTATGCTTCGACAGCTTGGGCACCAGGTCTCACAGTCACCCAGTGGAGTGCGATCGAGAGGCCACAAGTACGTATGATCTCGCGACTATTTCGCGGGAAACAGTCAGTGCCAGATGACATTATCAGGGCACCACCCATGGTAGTAGATGCACTATTCAAGACTATCTCCTTTATTCAGAGGGTGAGGGAGCTCCCTATAGAAAGACTCACACACAGAGCTTTTGAGGCATCTATACAGATATCAGAGTCTAGATATGAGAGCGCTTGGTACACTCAGGTTAGAGCGTGGTTTGATAGTCATGGACTTGATATGGATAGATTGCCGCCTTTTCAGTATGACCCAGACTCACCTCACATCCACCTCTCTCGTCATGAGAGGAATCTTCTGCTCAGACAGGACCTTTAGCAGCTCTACATTAGACAGACATGGCATACACCACACATGGGATCGAGACTATCTCACTATCGAGACCAGTTCTTGGACATACTAGCATATGGTTTCATCCAACGATCACGCTACATTGATACCTACATGCCTCATAGCTCGAGGGTAGTTATTGGCCAATTGAGGGTCTCATCACACCGACTAGAGATTGAGATAGACAGAGCCACGGACATTCCCAGAGAGGAGCGGTTATGCAAGATATGCAGAGTAGAGATGGAGGATGAGGAGCACTTTGTTTGCAGATGTAGCGCATATGATGACATTAGAGACAAATACGAGACACTGTTTACAGGGCAGTCTACCCTCCGAGAGATCATGGGCTCTAGAGATCAGTGACAGCTCGAGCGATTCTTATTAGAGATTCAAAGTCACAGATATTCTCTCCTCTAGCCTACTGAAGCTGCCCAGACACGAGGGAGACAGAGTCAGCTCATTGACTTCTTCATTGCACAACGTGCAGCAACCCTCCCCCCCTTAGCTCACACATCAAGAGGATTGACTCTTTAGCAGGCTCAGACCTCTCGAGCTAGGAGACGACCCCGTGCTGTAGGATATCGGCCCTCAGACTTCACAGACACCAAATTGCAGACATTCAGGCTCGTGACCATCGCGCCATGGACGAGAGACGATCCTAGGTGATGGCAGATCCCGCTGCAGCCATCAGGGCGGCCTTGACTCCACCTCCACCCATGTACCACATCTTACACCCGCCCACTAGTATAGGATGGAGCTAGTTAGTCGTTCAGATGAATTATCATACTTGTACTACCCTTTTGCATATAGGCTATAGATATAGCACTCCATTCACCATCCCCCCCTCCCACTTTCATGGGTATCTCTACATGCATACTACACAAATCTATATCAACCTTGCCAGCTTTTTTTTCAGCACTTTTATCTTTTTCCGATTGACAGAAGATACACCCATGTACATTCATTTGTCTCATAGGACGCGTTCGGCCTCCTAATAGACGTAAAAACATTTTCTTTCTTTCTTTCTTTCTTTCTTTCTTTCTCTCTCTCTCTCTCTCTCTCTCTCTCTCTCTCTCTCTCTCTCTCTCTCTCTCTCTCTCTCTCTCTCTCTCTCTCTCTCTCTCTCTCTCTCTCTCTCTCTCTCTCTCTCTCTCTCTCTCTCTCTCTCTCTCTCTCTCTCTCTCTCTCTCTCTCTCTCTCTCTCTCTCTCTCTCTCTCTCTCTCCCTCCCTCGCCCCCTCCCTCGCCCCCTCCCTCGCCCCCTCCCTCCCTCCCTACCTACCTACCTACCTACCTATATATATATATATATATATATATATATATATATATATATATATATATATATATATATATATATGTATATATATATATATATATATATATCTTTCTATCTATCTATCGATCTATCTATCTATCCATCTACCTATGTATCAATCTATTGATTTATCTATTTCTATCTATCTTTCCTCTTCTATCTATCCATCTACCTACCTCTTTATTTAGTTGTGTATGTGTGTGCAATTGTATATCTATTTATCTATATTTTCATCCAACTATTAGTCTAACTATCATTCTATCTGTCCATTTATCCTTCCATTTACCAATGTCTATTTGTTTATATATTTATCATTTTATCTTTTCGTGTGTATGTGTATCTTCATACCTATCTATATGTAAATCTTTCGTTTAACCTGGATGTTTGTGTACATATATCTATCAATTTATTCGTCTTGCAATCCACTAATCGATATATCTATATATTCATCCATTGATCCATCAATGCGTCCATCCATGGATCTTACTTTTTGGGTATCTTCGTATATTTCTCTCTACCAATTTACCAACCAAGTTAGGTATCTCTTTGTCTACTTATCTATCTAGCTAGCTAGCTATAAAATTATATATGTAAAGTTTTTTATATATGAGAGAGCTCACGGCAGTGTCATATTTTTCGAATAAGATTCTCCATTGTCTTACAGTGATGAGAAAGTAATAAGAAAGTAAATATTACATTACCATCATTGTTGTTACTATAATTGTTAGCGATAAAAAGTGCAATATATCCTAAAAGTCTATCTCTAGCAGTCAAGCATACACAATGGGATTGCTCCCGTACATTAAAGGAGCAGCAAAGGCACTATGAATAGGCATGCTTTGTAAGAGACTACAGAATGAAAAAAACAAACTGAACAAGGCTCCTTCGTCGTCCACGAAGGTACAACTGGTTTTTCCTACAAAGCCCCTCATTCGAGAACTGAAAAAGAAACACTCCGGTGAGCATTGTCTGGAAGCACCCAAACATCGAGTGCATTACTATACCAAAAAGCTGCAGTCTGCAGGATCAACCTTAACTGCATCCCATCGGATATGGGGTATTTGCACAAAAACATCAGGAATTCGGGGACTAAGAACGTTTGATGTATGGGTCACTGCCCTTCTTTCATGTCTCTGCTTTTTGCCCACGTCCCCTACCACGTCCTCTTCCACCGCTTTTCTTTGGCTCCCCTGTATCTCCCTTCTTGCTGACGTTTTTCCCACGACCACTACCCCTGCCTCTGCCTCGTCCTTTACCCCGGCCTTTACTTCCACCTTTCCCACTATCCCCACTTTCATCACTGGCTTCACTATCCTCATCACCATCGTCATCATCCTCACTTCCATCACTTCCAGCATCATCCCTAGGAGGAGCTTCCTTTTGCTTCTTTGCAGGAGACTGGTCAGCACTTTTCGAAGGGCGACCACGCTTCTTTTTCTCTCCAGTTTGTGGGCTCTTAAGGGCTTCTTTGTCTTTCTTTGAGAGATCAGGTTCAACCTGTATCACCTGACTCTTCGAGCCCTTCTTAGCAGACTTTTCACTGTTCTCTCCCTTTCCATTTGCAGATTCTGCCAAAGGAAAGGAATTCTAATGACTATCATTAACATTATATTTATCACGTACATGGTATGCTATCTAGACACTTAAAACATAAGAAGCTTACCTGGAACCTTCACAGTGCTCTCGTAAACATCAAGCTGCAGAAACCCCAAAATTTGTCATTATATTAATCATTTACGGAAGCATAAAATAGCTCTGGAAAGACTTGCTTATCACACATGAATGAGTACAGCTTATACGAGTGCTTGTATGCAGGTGCACGTAAAAATACATGAGCACGGAAAACAGACCCAGAGCCAGAGCCAGAGCTTCTCTCTCCCTCCCTCCCTCCCCCTCTCTCTCTCCAAATGGTTGCTAGCTGGTCAGTGAGCCGTGGAGGGCAGCAAGCAACTGAAGGAAAAAAGTTTGTAAAA
>MU261839.1:42500-67500 GCA_020310875.1 Ceratopteris richardii | reverse complement strand
AATCCTTGATCTACACGAGCCAAATGAACTCCAAGAGTATATGGTGGGCCCTTTTAGCTTGCCAATGGATGTATTAGACACCCAATGTACCTTGGAGGATCACTCTCAAAAAGATAGATCAAAACAGATAAGTTGGAGTTAGCTCAGAGGTGAAATCTTGCTATTCTTGGTTCATATACCTGTCCAGTGTTTTACATAATTCTCTGAGCACAGCAACAATTAGCTCAATTCCTCTTGGGGAAGTCTAGGCAACATAAAGAGCTAACTTTCAAGAGTAATCTCATCAAAAATAATGAACCACACACTGAGAATGAGTTTTAACAAGTGATGACATCATCCCGATTTTCACGGGCTGCTATAGAAATAGACCAGTGAGCAGAAAAATCAACATAACTCAAAATGTAGAAATCCAATGATTATGAAAATTTGTATGGTTATACTAGACAGTAAGCTGAATCCAACAAGCTTTAAATCACTGAATTTGAATAAGTAACCACTGAGAAATGGCTCTGACAAGATGAGTGAAAAAATCGGGTACCTGATAGAGAAGTGAAGATGAACAGACCATGTTGACTTCAAATGAACATAACTGAAGATTGCAACATCCAAATGACATGAAAATTTATGAGCATATAATAGACTTATAGAGCTAACTTTACCAAGTTAAATCACTGAAAACGATGCACCGAGCTCAGAGAAAACATCTCTACAAGCTGACTGAGAAAACTGAGAGTAATGGAAGTGAGTAGAACACTTCACAAGAACATGGAAAGATGAACTCAAATAATCGTGAAAATGAAAGTATATTGCTTGTACAATACAATGACTTACTGATACATATGTGTGCCTTGTAATCACACCTTGATATGGCATAAAGCTCAGCTCTTGGAGGTCTTCACATAGCTCTCTCTAACCACGACTAAAACTGCAATCTATTTATAGTTGAGTTTGGGAGGCTAACTTCCCTCAATCACTCTCCAATCAATCAATGATTGATTTGATTCTTTACCTACCACAAATCACGAATTCGTGGCTCCTCTTTCCATTCTTGATCAAGTGGACTCAACCACTTAAGATTCTCTTACTTATTACATTAAGTAAACTCTTCAAAAGTTACAAGAGGTAGTTCACAAGTGAACTTTACATAGTCTTCTTTTTAAAGCTTCTTCTAAGACTTTGTGAGACTCAAGCCAATACTTAGGCTTGTCATAGACTTGCTCCAACAGCTCCCCCTCAAGCAAAGTATGCTTGAGGTCTTCAATCTTCCAAGATTACCTGCAAACCAATCATAGCCTTGAATTTGCAAAGCTTTGTACCATCCAATGCTTTGGTTAGAATATCTACACATTGTTGATGAGTGGACACATATGATATTTGAATCTCTTTGCTTCTCGTACATAGTGATAATGAACTTCAATATGTTTAGTCCTTGCATGAAAAATAGGATTAGGAGCCAAGTGAATAGAACTCATATTGTCACAAAAAATAGTTGGAGTTCCAAACTCCAATCCAAGATCTTTGAATGATGTCTTCATCCACATAGCTTCTTGTGTAGCTATGGCAAGACCTCTATATTCAGCTTCAGTAGAAGAGAGAGGAACTGTGGGTTGCTTCTTGGATGACCATGAAATAAGCTTTGAACCTGCAAAGGTAAGATAACCTGAAGTGCTCCTTCTATCTTCCTTGGAGCCAGCCGAATCTGCATCAGAAAATAGCTTCAAACCTAAATCAGATACATAAGGATAATAAAGTCCTTCATTTATGGTTCCTTTGAGATACTTGAGAATCCTTTTGGAAGCATCCATATGTGGTTCCATATGTGGTTTCCTTGGTGTGTGCATAAATTGGCTTAGCACACTCACACTGTAACATATATCTACTCTTGTCAATGTGGCATAGTTGAGACTACCCACTAGACTTTGATATGATGTGATGTCCTCTATGAGTTCACCTTCATGTGAGCTCAATTTGTGATGGACCTCCATTGGAGTACGGTGTACCTGCAATCTTACAATCTTGCATCTTGAATTTTGCCAACATGTCCTTAATGTACTTTTTTTGAGTGAGAAAAAACCCAGGATCTTTGTAGACAACTTCCAAACCTAGGAAGTAGGTAAGTGAACCCAAATCACTTATCTTGAACTCTTCTCTCATCTGACCTTTGATCTTCTTCATACCATCTGCATCATTTCCTGTCAATATAATATCATCTACATATTCACATAGGTAGATGACCTCAGAATTACTCTTTTTAATAAAGAGTGAAGGATCTGCCTTGCTTGGTTGAAAGCCTTTGTCCTGCAAGAATGAAACAAGCCTGAAATTCCAAGCTCTTGGAGCTTGCTTGAGACCATACAATGCTTTGTTAAGTTTACACACATAATCAAGATAAACTTGATTCTCAAAACAAGGTGGTTGTGCCATATATACCTCTTCTGTTATCCAACCATTCAAAATGCATTCTTTACATCTAGTTGAAGTATCTTTCAATTCTTGGAAGAGGCAATACTAAGCAAAACCCTAATAGTAGGCATCTTTGCCAGAGGAGAGAAGGTCTCCTCATAATCAATTCCCTGAGTTTGTGCAAAGCCTTTTGCTACAAGCCTTGCCTTATACCTGTTAATGGAACCATCAGAATTCTTCTTGAGTTTATAGCCCCATCTTGAGCCTATTACCTTCATGTATGAAGTCTTGGGCACCAAATCCCAAGTGTTGTTTTCCTCAAGTGCTTCAATCTCTTCCTTCATTGCATGCTTCCATTCTGTTTTTGCTTTGGCCTCTTCAAATGATGATGGCTCCTCTTGGTTTATGTCCTGTGCTATGTAGATAGAATGTTTAGTTACTAATGAGGTGTCAAACCCATACCTTTCTGGTTTTTTCTTTTCCCTCATAGATCTTCTTAGGCCATGATGTGATGATTCTGCCTCATGTCCAAGTTCCTGCAATTTTGCTTTACCTTTAGACTTCCATGCTTTGATCTTTTCCATCTGAGATTCTTCATCATCCTTTGAGGTGTCTTCTTCTTCAATCTTCCGTTGTTCTTTACCAAGCTTTGGAAAATCTTCTTCAAGATTATATGGTAAATTGACCTTCCTGCATGAATCTTCATACCATGAATTGTTCTCATCAAAAACTACATCTCTGCTTACCAAGAATCCTTTGTTGGTAGGGTTGTATAACCTGTAGCCCTTTTGATTGTTGTCATATCCAATAAATACACACCTTTCTGCCTTTGGATCCATCTTGCCTCTAACCTGTGAAGGAACATGAGCAAAAGCAATACATCCAAAAATTTTACAATGATCTAAGCTTGGTCTTCTTCAATTCCAAGCCTCATATGGAGTCATCCCATCAAGGGATTTTAAAGGCAACCTGTTAATCAAGTAAGTGGCTGTAGATACAGCCTAAGCCCATAAGTAATTAGGTAAATGCTTTTCATTTAACATAGACCTTGCAGCTTCAACAATTGTCCTATTCTTCCTTTCTACCACTCCATTTTGCTAAGGAGTGTACCTTGTAGTTACCTCTCTTTTGATTCCTCTTTCTTGAAGAAAAGAATCAAAATCATGGGAGAAGTATTCTCCCCCTCCATCTAACCTTAGCCTTTTTAGTGATTTACCTGTTTGATTCTCCACAAGAACCAAATATCTTTTGAAACATGAAAAAACTTCATCTTTGTGTTTCATAAAGAATAGGATAGTCCATCTGCTGCAATCATCAATAAAGGAAACATAATACCTTGATCCAGATATTGAAGCTTCCTTGCTAGGTCCCCATACAACTGTATGAACCAACTCAAAGAGATCTTCATGCATATAACCTTTCTTCATGAATGGTAAACTGTGAGACTTTCCAAATTGACATGCACTACACTTATAAATCATATGTTGTTTTGAAAAATTAGGAAGTCCAAGTACACTTTGGTCCCTGCAGATTTGCTTTAATGACCTTTCACTAATATGTGCTAACCTTTTGTGCAATACTTCCAATTCTGTGAGTGTCTGACTACCATAATTAAAGAGAGCAATGTTTCTATTGTCCTGTAATTCAAATGTGAACAATCTACCTGTCTTTTCACCTTTTGCAATTCTTCTGAATCCTTGACTTGGATCTTCAACAAATGCTCCTGCTTTTGTGAACCTGACTTGCAACCCTTTCTCTACTATCTGCCCAACACTTATCAAATTCGGACATAGAGTACCTTACTGAGTAGGTTGATGTTTCCATCGGGTGCTTTGACATTGCCTATTTTCTCCACAGGATGTTTTGTATCATCTCCTGTTTGTACCTCATGCTTATTCCTTGGATCTTCTAAATCTGATAGGAGTGCCACATTTCCTGCCACATGATTTGAACAACCTGAATCTATGTAGAAAACATGCTCATCAGATTTACCTTGTGGCATAGCCATGTTCTTGATCAATAATGAATCCTCTTTGTTTGAGTCTTCTGTGTAGTTATTGTAGTCTCTCCTTCCTTTGTAGCCTCCTTGATAGTTTGAATGATTGTAGTTGTTGTAGTTGCCATGGTAGTTGTTGAACCTTCCTCTTGAGTAGCCATAACTTCCTCTATTGTATCCTCTGCCTCTTTGATTCCTAGAATTCCTAAAGCAATTTTGAGTTGTATGATTAGTTAATCCACAAATAGAACATGAGTTGGAGTCTTGGGATCTCCCCCTGCCTTGTCTACCTCCTCTTCCTCTACCTCTGTCATGTCTTCCTCTACCTACATAGTTAGCTTGATATGTACCTGCTTCATCATCCACTTTCTTTGCCTTTCCTTTGTTATCTTTAGACTTGCTTTTATCCGTGTATAAAGCTGAAGATTGATTACCTTTAGAGCTTTCTCCATTTTTGATAAGCTTTGCCTCTTGAGTAAGTAGTTGTCCAATGCGTGTGTTGAAATCAGGTACATGCATGTCCATGTACAAATCCATAGCTGTGGTGAATGCTCACTTATCATCTGCCTTCAAGCCATTGATGACCTACCTTACAATTTGCTCTTCATCTATTACCTCTCCAATGCTTCCCAACTGATCCCCTATGTCCTTGAGCTTTGTGACAAAATCAGTCACATTTTGTTTGGGAGCCTTCTTGAGAGTTGTGAACTCCAGCCATAGTTGATGCTTCCTAGCTTTGGTACTTGAAGAAAAGAAAGCTTCAAGTGCATCCCACACTTCCTCAGATGTCTTACAACTTCTAATGTGAGGCAACAAAAAATCTGAGATAGAGTTGAGGAGATAAGACCTTGCAAGTGCATCCTTGGAGCACCATGTGCTCAATCTTTGTTGCTCTTCTTGTGTTGGTTGACTTTTGTTCGTGAAACTTGGCATAACTTCATCTCAAGCCACATAACCATATAAACTTCTACCTTGGAGATAAGCTTCCATTCTTAATGACCAAGCTGAGTAATTACCTCTATCCAATTTGTCAATTGATGAAGGAAATCCATCTCCCATGTTGTCCAACCTTGCTCTGATACCACTGTGAAGAGATGGATAGGTATGTGCTTGAAGATGAAGAGATGTTGCAAAATCCTTGATCTACACAAGCCAAATGAACTCAAGGAGTATATGGTGGGCCCTTTTAGCTTGCCAATGGATGTATTAGACACCCTATGTACCTTGGAAGATCACTCTCAAAAAGATAGATCAAAACAGATAAGTTGGAGTTAGCTCAGAGGTGAAATCTTGCTATTCTTGGTTCATACACATGTCTAGTGTTTTACATAATTCTCTGAGCACAGAAGCAATTAGCTCAATTCCTCTTGAGGAAGTCTAGGCAACTTAAAGAGCTAACTTTCAAGAGTAATCTCATCAAAAATAATGAACCACACACTGAGAATGAGTTTTAACAAGTGATGACATCATCCCGATTTTCACGGGCTGCTATAGAAATAGACCAGTGAGCAGAAAAATCAACATAACTCAAAATGTAGAAATCCAATGATTATGAAAATTTGTATGATTATAGTAGACAGTAAGCTTAATCCAAACAAGCTTTAAATCACTGAATTTGAATAAGTAACCACTGAGAAATGGCTGTGACAAGATGAGTGAAAAAGTCGGGTACCTGACAGAGAAGTGAAGATGAACAGACCTTGTTGACTTCAAATGAACATAACTGAAGATTGCAACATCCAAATGACATGAAAATTTGTGAGCATATAGTAGACTTATAGAGCTAACTTTACCAAGTTAAATCACTGAAAATGATGCACCAAGCTCAGAGAAAACATCTCTGCAAGCTGACGGAGAAAACTGAGAGTAATGGCAGTGAGTAGTACACTTCACAAGAACATGGAAAGATGAACTCAAATAATCATGAAAATGAAAGTATATTGCTTGTACAATACAATGACTTACTGATACATATGTGTGCCTTGTAATCACACCTTGATATGGCATAAAGCTAAGCTCTTGGAGGTCTTCACATAGCTCTCTCTAACCACGACTAAAACTGCAATCTATTTATAGTTGAGTTTGGGAGGCTAACTTCCCTCAATCACTCTCTAATCAATCAATGATTGATTTGATTCTCTACCTACCACAAATCACGAATTCGTGGCTCCTCTTTCCATTCTTGATCAAGTGGACTCAACCACTTAAGATTCTCTTACTTTTACATTAAGTAAACTCTTCAAAAGTTACAAGAGGTAGTTCAAAAGTGAACTTTACATAGTCTTCTTTTTAAAGCTTCTTCTAAGACTTTGTGAGACTCAAGCCAATACTTAGGCTTGTCATAGACTTGCTCCAACAAAAGCATAGTTTACATATACTCTTGTACTCCGGATCAATGACTATAGAGATAGATTGGAGCAAGAAGACAAGGTTGATGGAATGTCTTACTATCCAATATAGAGTTTTATGATGATGAATTTGCTAGTTTCCAAGTAATTACGAAATATATTTGATGGAAAGTATCCCATGCCAAGACAAGCAGAGGAGGATAATGCTTCTTCATCTTATAGGATAGAATGAATAGAAAGTTAAATCTTCATCCAAAGATAGTGGAAGGAAAATGCACATTCAACCTACAGAAGACAAAATGGGATTCTAGAGATGCAAAAGCACGCTCATTTATTGTTATGGGAGTCAACAAGCATATTATTCCACAATTCGAGTCATGCTGGACCTCTCGTCAAGCTTGTTTGAAATTAGAGGATCTCTATAAGAGCAAGAACTCTACTAGGAAAGACAATCTGATAAGACAATTCGTCAATACAAGGATGAAAGTTAGTGAGTGGATTCAATCCTACATTTTGAAGCTTCTTCATATTGGAGTCAACATTTTTTAAAATAAGATGGTGAATACCCTGATAAATTCACTTCTATCTACCTGTCGTTCATGTTTTACTTCGGTTTCTCCCTCTACAAGAGAAAGAAATATCAATTGAAGAATGGGGTCATCATGAGGAAGATCAAGACAAGATAGAAGGAGAAGAAGAGCCTTCATCCACCTCATCCACCACATCTAGTTCCAATACTTCTAGGATGCCTAAAGAGGACCCTAGTTCCACTACATCCACTTCAAAAAGGTATATGCTATTATTGCCAAAAACGACGTTATTTTATAGCAAAATGCAAAAAGAGGATTTTTAATGAGAAAAAAAGAACATAATGTAATAATTTTGAAGATGGTCCAAAACCTAAATCTTCAAATGAAGAAGCATATGCAAGTGTCAATATTGAAGGCATAGCTTTTGATCACACAACATTAAATGCAATCTCTAAAAATCCTTGGATTCTTTTTGTTGAGCTACAAAGGATATGACAGATTGCAAAAAGGTATTTTCTACCCTCACTAACTCTACAAGAAGAAAGGTGATCATAGGAGATGGTCATGATAGAGATGTTGTAAGTGTTGGAAAAGTTAACCTAAACTCAACAATTGAAAATTTCACAATTTCTAATGGTCTGTATGTTCCAGAAATGAAAACAAACCTACTATCCATTTCTACTTTCTTATCATATGGCTATAAAGTCATTTTAAGTAAGATTCATGCCAAATTCTCGCACCTAATGAGTACTATTTTTGCAATATAAAACGAGAAGTGGAATGTTTGTTTTGTCCGAAATTAGTCATGCTAATATTGCCAGGTCTTTAACGCCAAAGGAGACTTTGATGTGCTTGGCTATATAGGTTACGCAACTCTCAAGCACATCAAAGTTCAAGTTGTGGTGGAGAGTTTGCCTACTTTTGCTCTACCAAACGATGCTCTTGTACAAAAGCTTCACCAACTACCATTCAAGAAGCATGGATACATCACTACCACCAAAAGGTTGAAGATAATACATTGAGATATTGATGGACCCACAAGAGTAGATTCTATTCAAGGATTCAAATTTGGTAACATTTATTGAGGACTTTTGAGATATTCTTGGGTATATGGATTACAAGAATATTGAGGACTTTTGAGATATTCTTGGGTATATGGATTACAGGCTAACTCCTTGTCACTATAACTGCAAAAGATACTCAAAGCCTGGTGATTCTTTTTTATAAACCAGATAATGCCTTTGGCATCTTAATGCATGGGAGCCAAGCATGAGAGTTTGGCTATGTCCTCAAACAAAAGATCAAGACAATGTGCGCTACAAGGGGTCCAGACAATGCTTGGGAACTCGGCTTCTATCATCTCCCCTATCCTTTTACAATTAGAGGCATTGTCTGTCACTATCTATACCACATTGGAAACTCCTACTTCTTCTATAGCAGATTTTATATGCTCATAAATGAATTCCCCTATAATACGAGTACCTACAGCACTACAATCCATTGCCTTCAAAAAATAAGTGCCTAAGCAAGAGGAAACTATCACATTGATAATGTGGCATCGTCTAAAATCGCTCCATCCATCGGATAGAATGGAGAAGCCATAGGTCTGTCACTCGCCTTTAATGGGTCCTAATTGTTCGTCAATCCTCTCTTTCTCTTCAATGAGCATGGATGTGTGTAGGCGATTATATGGAATCCCATGCCAATCATCATTGGTAGGTCCGACTTGGGTTATTGCCCTCACCATCCTCTCCTGAGCTTCAGTGTGAACAACATTGAAAGAGAGGTTGCAAAAGTATGCAAGGCTCAATTTCAAGTTCCGCAACTTTTTGGCGTTGCTTCTGTAAGCCCGTACTAAGATAAGCGGAATGGAGGCCTCCTTGTCTAGGTCTTTGGCTTGGCGGCTAAGATGACTCAAGAGAGGTAGAGCTTTCACTCTCTTCTCGTTGGGTAGATGTACGGCTCTAAATGAGCTAGCACTAGGTCCAACACTAAGTCCACCTACCAATTCTTTGAATATATCAATAGAAACTGCAGATGACTCACGCCTGCAAGAAGCCACCGCCTATTGGTTGAGATTGTGCTCATGTCGCACAACCTCGGCTATGTCACTGGGGACTTTTGGACAAGCTGAAATGCAAGATCCTCGTAGTGCCGACACATGTCAAATGAGACGTGTAGTTGTTGTGCTAAATGTTTTTGCACAATACTTTCACACCCACCTCTGTGTGCTTGAGCCAAAAGCCGTAGGATTTACAAATGCATGGCTTGAAGTGTGAAGGGCCCAAAGGTGGGAAATACTACAAGGCATAATTTTCGATGGAGGAAGAAGCAAGTGGCACAGGCTTCAAGGTGTGTGGATGTATGCACACTATAAAGCTGAAGCAAGAGGATGAGTGGACCACAAGGGGGTGTGTAGCAAGTTGCAACTAAGGCCTTGCAAGTGTCAAGGGAGCAAGGGGCAAAAAGTGTATATCTTGGCTAGAGCTTGGGGTGTGGCATGTGCACAAGAGGGTAGATTGAGGACTCTAGAGCAAGGCTGAACTTGCAAGGGCTCAAGGGCTGAGGGCTCTACTCGGAAGCGCCCGGGAGCATCGGCAAAAGTTCGCGAAGTATGAGCAGTTGAAGGGTTTAACTTTGAGGCTCCGAAAAATTCCACCAAAAAAACTCAACGCACGGATTCATCCGGTTCGAACCAATTTGAACAAACCTTAAAATAGAACCGTTTGATCCGGTTCACGTAACGGTGCTGCCATGTGCAATGCTTATATTACATAAAGTCATCTTTACGATAAACATGCAAAAATTCCAAATTTCATTGAAGCATGTGATTATGCATTTTTCCCAACAAATTTAGATGCTTACATTCAATCATATAGGAGGGATCCTATGGTTTTAGCTGATAGAGATAAAGAAAAAGCTGTAGCTCCAACACCACTTACTACATCATCATCTCCTTCTATTCCCACACCATCTCTTGATATACTAACTTATGAAGTCGAAAAAACATAAAGAGTTTGATAGGAATGGGTTAGAAAACTTCACAACAAGGACTAGAAGTCAAACAAGAAAAGAGAAAGATCAAACAAACAAGATAAATTACGCAAAACATTTTGAAATTACTGATTTCTTGCACTAACTTCAATTGAAGATGAACATCAAAGATGCACTACAAAATCCTATTTGGAAGAAAGCAATGCAAGAGGTGATTGATTCTATTCACAAGAATCAAACATGAAGGCTTTCTGAGTTACCAAAAGGTAAAAAAGCAAGTGATGTTAAGTGGATCTTTAAGATCAAAAGAAAAGTTGATTGTATTATTGACAAGTATAAAGTTAGATTAGTAGTTAGAGGTTATGCACTAATGGAAAGTATTAACTATGATGAAACATTTGCACCTAGATCTAGAATGACCATAGTCAAGGTAGTTCTTCTCTCTTGTTGCATTTTTTGGTTGGGATGTATGCCAATTAGATATCAATAAAGCTTTTCTATTTGGTGATCTTCATGAAGATGTCTATATTGAACAACCAAAAGGTTTCGGAAAACCAAATAAAAAACACTTGGTATGCAAACTTATAAAAGCGCTTTATGGTTTGATGCAAGCATAAAGGGCTTCGTATGAAAAGATACTTTTGTATCTTTTATCTTTTGGTTTTAAAAACTATTAAGCTACTCCAATCCTCTATGTTGAGGCAAAGACATATGTCTTGTTATCATTATCATCTATGTTGATGACATGATCGACATGATCATGAGAAATCTGAAGGATTAGTCTTCAATTCTTTAAGTCAAAACTTCAACATACATTTGATGTTAATGACCTTGGGATTCTACATTATTATTTACGCATTGAATTCAATTTCAAGAATGATTATATCTATATGATTGAGCAAAAGTACATTGGGAAACTCTAAGAAAGATTTGAAATCAAAGATTGTAAACCTATGCAGACACCTATGAATGTCGGTGTCATTACAAGCAACAAGATGTGTTAGACATTTGATGTTTGATCTATTTATGAAATACACTACCTTCCATTCAATTTGTAATTTCTCAAGTATCAAAGTTCTTGAACAAACTGCTTAAATTTCATTAGATAGGAGTTAAGAGAATATTCAAATATGTGAAAGCAACTTTGAAAAATGCAATGGTATTTTCGAAGTCACCGCATTTTCTACTAGAAGATTCACATATTTTGATCACGCAAGTCTAAGACACAAGAAGAAGCATAAGTGGATATTGTTTCTTTATTGGAAATTGCCTTAGCGCATCCCTTTTTAAGAAGTAACTCATAGTAACTACTTTGTCAAGTGAAGCAAAGTAAAAGAGTGCTCCAAATTTGCCAAAAAATTCAACAATCCTTATTTCGATACTTAGTCAAAGCTTGGCCGAAGATGGTTAGAAAAATTTATGTGTCATTGGAAAGGACTCTCTAAAATCTTCCTAATCGTATATAAACACTTCACCATCTAACATCAAAATGGAAACCAAAATCAAAGCCCTAATTTCTTATCAAAATACTCTTAACTTATGAATCGCTAGGATTTAATCAAAGAAAAAGCACATAATCAATGTGCCAATACCAATTCCCATTAAAAGCATGTAAGAAAATTTATAGAAAAATCAACAAAAAATCAAAAAATCTTAATCTCACATTTTCCACCATGATTCGCACCATGAATTCCGGGATGCTCATTTTTATTTTAAATTTCTACAAGTGCTTTTGCAACTTTTTGCATAGGATCACAAAACCTGTATAAGGAGAGAGATGTGGGCTTGATAGCACATCAATTAATCAACTCTCCAAGCTTACAAAATCGAGGCTTGAGAGCGAGGAGGACCTTTGGACAAGTATATGCAGATTTGGAGAACTTTCTGCAACCTACTCTTCCTTCTTCTTCACACATCTTGGTGTGCATGTTGATTTTGTAGAGTTGTGGTGTCCACATTAGGCTTCCTTCATGTGCTTTTGCTATTCCAAGCCTTTGCTTATTACTTCATTGCAAATAGTGATCATTGTTGGTGCTCTACATCAAAAATACCTAATTTCATAATCACTATTTGGTGTTATAGTTGTTTTAAAGAGGAGTTCTCTTTCTTTTTGCACATATTTACTCACATAACACCTCTTAGACACTCTCACACTATATTTTTTAACTACAACCATTTAGGTTCACCCTATATTCGGAGTTTGTATCATACACACATTGTATATCGACATTTCACATTATTTAGTATGTAGTAGCTATATACTATTGATTTTTTTATAATTGTTTTCTTATCTTCTATATTGTCATTTATCTCTCTTGATCAAGTCAAGGTATGTTATGTGCTAAGGTCAAGTATTGGAAAGATCTTGGATTAACCTGTGAATTATTGTTTGGGCCTACTACATTTCCAACAATAGTTACAGAAACCTTCAAATGACATTTTTTATTCCTATAACTTTCTAGCATGAGAAAAGTCCACAAAAACCTCCTTTCACCTTTAAATAAAATTGTCTATGCCCTTTCGTAAAGCCTTAAATGGTAGCATCTTTAGAGATTAAGTCTATTTTTTTATTCTCTAGTAAGAACTCCATAAAGGTAACTGAAATTTGAAGATAAACACCACCACTTTGCATGATATGCACAACATAATCTGTTACTGATTTTTCTTGAACAAATCCTACCCATCTTACTCCAAGCTTTCAGCTCTTTAAGATCACTACTTAAGGGTTCAATCAAGATCCTTAGATAACACCTTCATAAGTTTTATGTTATTCACAAAAGATTCTCTTTATCACTAAGGACTTGCGTAATATGCTTGGGTAAGATAAGTTGCACAAAACAAATACATACGCAACTTTTAGATGAGGATATGTGATAACTTGAGGTTCAATAACACAAAACAAGAACCAAGTTCTGTTGGTTGATTTCAGTTAACTTCAATCTACAGCTTGATAGATGAATGATCTTTTCATTTCTTCAGTAGTTCTAAGGTAGTGAAGAGAGTGCAGCACAAGTACATGATTAAAAAAACATGTCCATAGCCAATAACACTAAATAAAGAGTGAAGTTCAAGTGAGCTAGACTTCCAATCAATAGGAGTTCCTGGTTGTGGATATGGATGTGGTTTCCTAAAACTTGTTATGAGCGCTCCATTAAGTACGATGACCTTCCCTATGAGATGGTTTCTACATGACCACATTTCATTACTTTGACCTTGCAACCAATCAAGTGAAAACACCATTGCGTTACACATATTCCATTTTCTCAAGCATATCCATATACCTAAAGGAACCATCTCACGTTAAGCATCAACATAGATTTTGCAAAAATGAAACTTCTTAAAGTACCACAAAAAAAGTTCACGATTCTAAGATGAATATGACAAAATATCTAGACTTAACAATATTGTCCCCATACAAAATGGTATAGATTCTCTAACCTTCCTCTTTGTTGTTTGTTATCTATATTGCATCATGTATAGTGATCCTCTCCTCCTCCTAAAAGATAACCGCAATCACAAGAAGTTTAAGGTTATTTCTTGATCTGATTCTTTGTTTGTTATTGTCTACCCTTTTGGAATGGAACGAACACACTTCAACAACACCAAATTCCATACCTGTTTAAGTCTTCTTTCTCATTTTCAAGAAGTTTCTCTGACATTGTTGATAACCATAATTATCATCAAAATCAATTACTACTCTCAACATTGTTTGATGAAATTGTTGGATTCCTTTCCCTTCGATTCAAAGAGCATTTGAGTTCGGATCACATTATTGGACATCATGGAGATGGCTCTATGACATAGACATTGTTTTAAATTTGAGACGGGTTTTCCTTCATGATGCTTGGTGGCTTCAAAGATACAAAGACATTTGACACTCCCATTCACTGCTTCATTAGTTTGTTTTCCTTAAGAGGTTGCCTGTTGATGGTCTCAAGATCGCCGAATCCTTGAGTAGTCATTTGTTTTCATGTTTCCCTTGCCCAAGTTAAAATGGCTAGACCATCTCTTCATGCACTACATGCCAATTGGGGGCTAGTGGCAAATTTAAGACAAAGAATGCAACCCCTTTTACAATGTGTTCGGCCAAGACGAGGGATAACCTTCATAATGTACTCATTCAATGACATTGCAGCAACATGGGTTGATGACCATCTCCGCTTTCGGATTCTTTGGCTTTTATGGCAATCCAAGAACACTTTGATTTTAGACAAAGAATGCAACCCCTTTTACAATGTGTTCGGCCAAGACGAGGGACAACCTTCATAATGTACTCATTCAATGACATTGCAGCAACATGGGTTGATGACCATCTCCACTTTCGGATTCTTTGGCTTTTATGGCAATCCAAGAACATGTTCACTTTGATTTTAGACAAAGTGAACATGTTCACAAATAACATCCCTCCATCTGTATTCTAAGAACAATTGCTCACAACAACTGTAGTCTCCCTCATGACAGTTCTTCAAAATTGATCTCATTGTAAATACAATTTTTAGCCAGCTTTGGAAAGCCTTGTCAGGTCTTCGGGCTCCATTGTACATTTGATCTAATGTACATACATTCAACGTTTCAGAAAAAAAAAGTAAAAAAAGCATAGAATCTCTGTGTGCATGTGTGTGTGTGTGTGTGCGCACGCGCGCACGCGCACAGGTGTGTGTGGTGGGAGAGAGGGGGCGAGGAGGGGAGAAGAGGGAGGGGAAGGGGGAAGCGGGAAGGAGGGTAGAGGGACAGGGCATAGAAAGCAAGCTATCCAGCTGAGTCCTCGTGGCTCTTGGAGTTTCCTAAATACAAATATCAAATACAAAACCTTATTCAATAAGAAACTCAGACATTAAAAATACCCAAATGAAAGAAACACAGCCATAAAGCTCATACACAGCCCAAGCTACATGAAAAGCACCCAGTGAAAACACGAAACGAGATGTACAAAAACTGATAGGGAAAAACCAAAAAGTGCATGCAAAAATTTAGTTCTCCATCTTGGTCCATGTCAGACAGATGTATTCTTGATCCGAGGATGAAAAAAATGCACGTATAGTTAAGTTTCTCTTGCTGATCAACCTTAAAGTTACATACTTCTATGAAATAGTGAGGCATGAATAGAATGACTTTACCTTAGCACATCCATGCCTTCCAAAAGATCTACTTTTTTGGGGCTTGCTGATGACCTGAGAACAACAGCCTATGAGCATAAACTAAACTAGAGTGGGAAAAGAAAGAGAGAGAGAGAAGAGAGAGAGAGAGAGAGAGTCTTCCCAAGCAATTCAGTGTCTCTTTGTGACTGCTACATTAATCACAGAAAACAAACACTTCAAGTTAAGCAAGTTGGAAACTTACTTTGGTCCTAGGGGACCATAACCCAATTCTCCATACACAGATGTTCCCCAACTTATGCAAGATTTCTCAGCACCTGCAAATGTACTCTTTTCCCCAGAAGCCATGCATTGAATTGCCCAGCCACTGCAATTCATAAACAATTTGGTGCAAATTAAAACAATTCTATCTTGTATCAATCAATGTTGGATCATTTAAAAGTTATGGAATAACCAACTCAAAAGTAATGCAATAATGCCCAGAGACTGCATTATTATTGTCCAAATAATATGATTTAAAGCAAAAGACAGTACATGCAAAAGCAGCATCCCCATCCACTGCATTTTCTCTCTATTTATAACAAAAATTATATTCATAATTTTGGGGCACATGATAAAAAGATAATAAAAGAAATGTCCACCAAAGCAGTATGGGATGGGATCTTTTAGGAAAGACACCATACCTCTACACCCTAATTATGGTTCCACTATTTCAAATACAACAGACACCTTATCATGGATTGAGAGGCAAGTGACTGCATGAGAATATTGATATTATTGCATCAGAATAGAAATATAAAGAAGAAATTCCAAAGCTTTTTATTTTCACATTTGAGTGTCTAAAGACAAGATTATAAAGCATTTCACACATGAGATTGGAAGCATGCAAAGGAGATTTCGAAAGTTTTGTAACATCTGTATAAGGAAGGACATAAAATTGACACCCCAATTAAGCCAAACATGCTCACCCCTGAGCTTGGGAGCTTGTAGCTACACGGGCACCATTACCAAGACCAATGTACCATATCACCATGCAAGTATAGGGGCAACTACACTAAAGAGGTCTAGAGTCTTAGAGTGTGTAAACAAGAATATACGCAAATGAGTCATTACGTCCTATTTATAAGATTCCCTTACAAGCTTATACCGATAATTTTTCTTTGTTACAGTTCACTTGTATGATAGCCAAGCCCACACATACTAAGGAATAGCCCAACATATACTAAGGACAAGCCCACACTAAGAAGTAAATCAGGTATACAACAGTAAACAAGTCACTGTTGGTGCCTACAGCATAAGGGCTCCTTCCTCAACCTTGTATATGTCTCTAGAAGAGTGCCAAACTACTCCTTGTATCCATGGGGAGTTCCCATGAGTGGCCAGGCAGGTTCAGAATTAACCTATGGTGGAGGGCAAAAGTACCCCCCTAACATTGGTCTGCATACCACAATTCATTTGGCAGGAGAGGGCCCCCTTAGGCAACTTCCAAGCCCTGTCATGGACTGTACTCCATTTCCGGCTGGACCTTGTACTGACTGCTCTGACAGCCCACCTACGCAGACTATATCTCACCTGAATTGGGGACAACACTTTCTGGCTTCAACCCCATGGCAGCCACACTCATCCACATGTAATGGGCAACCTTAATATTTTGTCCAGCCCCAACTTTGGGCGACACCTTCCACAACTAGGGCGACTTCCAGCTGGTTTTCCACCTCGATTCTGGTATAAATGGGAGACCACACACTTGCTGCTTGGATAACCCTTGGGGTGACCCCTGGGGTTGGATGGTCTCGGATGCAACTAGTTATTGTAGTGTCTCCTATGTGCACAAAAGAATCCATGATAGATAATTGAGACCCAAACAAGTAACAAAAAGGTTTTGTTCCTAGTACATCAAAGTTCGAATGTGCCAAACAACTTGACTCCAAAGCGGTTAGGTCCCTACAAGGTGATAAGAGCGTATAGATGCTACTTCAAGGTGTTGTTCAACTTGACGACTAGGTTGGACTTGCATAAGCTTGAAGTCATCCTTATGTATCTCATACAAGCTATGAGCTCACCAAGAGATAAGCTTGTGGTCACACAACACCCCTCTAAGGACTTGATTTTGCCCATATCATATGTTAGAGGTCACCCAATAGAAACTTGTAAGATTGAACTTGCCCCCAAATACCACATGTTGGAAGACATGAACTCACCCATATCTCATGCAATGAACTCACCCATGATTCAAGCATGGAGTCTCCCTTATCATTGTGATCACCCACAACACACAAAATAGAGGCCACCCATGATCAAGAATATGTAGTTACCAAGCCCTACCTTTCTCAAATCACCCCTTCCAGGTACACATATGATCGTCTAGGATCACCCTCATAAGGAAAGATGGTCACCTATTAACTAAGTGGTAATCCATGTTTTATCTCGAAGATATGAAGGTGATTTTAAGTTCAAGAAAGAGATTAAAGCCAAGTGATGAGTTTGCGAAAGAAGGGTTAAAAAGTAAGGTCCAAATTTTGTAATGTTGAAAGGTGATGTTCAAGAGGTACCCCACCTCGACAATCGTTTGGCAATAGGAAGTTACATGCCCATTGTTGAGCAGCCCCCTAGGGGGGCCCTACCTCTACCAAGAGATCTTAAGGTATGCAATCCTATGTTAGAGGGAAGACTCACTCTCCACCATGGACAAGTCTTGTACGTACACATCCACTCAATAAACTCCCATTGTCTATATAAGAAGTAACCCATCCCCATCTGTCATCATGTTCATTCACTACCCCTAATGTTTAAGGTCTTTTTTGTGGGCTTGTATCTTTTTTCTCTCAGCTATACTTTGGTTGTGTGTGCCTATAAGTCATGTTTGTTAGAGTAGGAGTCTAAATGTCCAACAATTTGAGAGTGTAACCAGTTGCACTACTTGTGAAGTGAGTCGTAGCCTTGCTCGAGGTTTGCGCACTTAGCCTTTGGTAAAGTGGGCAAGTGGCATTGTAACCGTGCTAGCCCTTAAGCTAGTTATGTGTGCTATTATGATGATATATGGTCCAATCTATGTATAGATATAGTGAATGTCCTTTGTATATGTCTTGAGTATGTTGGACAAGTCTTGCTAAGCATTGAATTCTTATCACCACTCTTGATAAATTTTGACTTGCTAATTTGGCTTGTTCTAGTTGTATTACAATAAGGTTTTACTACTTGAGACTTGTGTACTTGTTATTTGATTGATAGTCTCTTGTAATGTCATAGTGTCATGTTGTAATTGATTGGGTGCCACTACTAGATTGTGGTACTAACTTTGTACTATTAAAGGCTTCAATTGGGCTATTTTTTCACCTTGTTCAGATTAAGTACTTCATTTTGCTCATCTCCTCCTTAAGGATGGAACGTGTTATGAAGTATACTTCTCCAAGGTAGCCCATCTCTAAAGTAGCCACTCGGAAAGGGCAACTAGAGTACCTTAACCCTAAAATGCACTAATTCCTCATATATTTGACACAACAAATCTCTAAACTATGCTAATGTTTATCAATCCTACCTATAACAGTTAGTTATCTTTCAGCCATGCACTCTCCAAGTTCATGCATGTTTCATATGTGCATATATGTATGCATGTGATCATTTGTAAGGTATAGAAACATCCAATCAAAACATAATGTAACAATTAATGCTCATGAAAGGCCACATGCTTGGTTTGAACAAAACCACACATTACAACATGTTAAAGGATACCAAAAAAGAGATAGTAGAAGCTCTTATAATACTCATTAATGAATAAAATCTATGCATCAAATGTTTAATGACCTTCAAGATGAGGATAACTACCAAGAGCTAGCAAGGTACCAAAGTTATACAATATACTAAGTCACATCATATGATTTCCTTATGTTGGAATCTTAGTCTATCTTACTTCGATTCAAACCTAAGGTTGTCTATTCCACTCACTGCTAATCAACTAGTATGATCCACACTAATATGGATTTTCACCAACGTTCATGTTGGCCACGAAATAAACAGAAAGTCAAACAGAGGAGAGACGATAACTCTTAGATAGTGAAGATTACATTGCTCTGTTAACGATAAATAGATGCAAGGTAAGGTATATACAATATACTAAGTCACATCATAAGATTTCCTTATGTTGGAATCTTAGTCTATCTTACTTTGGTTCAAACCTAACGTTGTCTATTCCACTCACTACTAATTAACTAGTATGATCCACACTAATATGGATTTTCACCAACATTCATGTTGGCCAAGAAATAAACAAAAAACCAAACAAATGAGAGATAATAACTATGAGATAGGCCGAAGATAATATTGCTCTATAAACGATAAATAGATGCAAGGTAAGGTATACTCCAAAAATACAAAAGATATGAACTCACAAATCATGCATAACAACTTGAGAGCTTGTGTATAACAATGAAGTGAATCTAGAGACTAAAAATAACTTCACCAAATCTACCAAGGCTTGAGGCATTGGTTCTCAAGTTGATCGTCCTTCAACTCCTCCCCTCCAAGAGTACGACAAAGCACTCCCTTCTCCAAAGGAGTGAGAGAAGAACTCCCTCCAATGATGAGAGCACTCCTTCGAAGATGAAGCTCCCTCCATGTAGTGATGCAAAGAGTACACACCTCTTGTTATATGAATTTTAGAAGAGTGATAGCTTCCCACAAAAAACTCCTTTGAAAAAAAAGCTCCCAGATAAACCAATATGGTTTTTGTACTTTTATGCAATATTGTTGATTAGGTGGCATTGAGTTATCCACGTAAAACAAGATTCCTTGCACCTAGATTTTAGGGTGACTTGTGGAATAGTTATGTATACTTTTGACTTTTCAATTTCACATATTTCTGAAATTGAGGTTTCAGGCCAGAAATTGGGGTTTGCGTTTTGAGGGTCATTTTAGGGTTTTCTCATGGAATGCTTGGTGCCATTAAAAAGCTTTTACGATGTATTGCATGAATATCTGGTCAGCTTTCAAAAGCAGTAATTTGAGTTTTTCACTAATTTTGACCTATGACTTTTCTATCAAAAATCCGGACTTCAGCCTACTCTTCCATTTAGGCTTGAAACATTGAAATTAACAAACTTATGCACCTTGTGAACCCCCCTTATCTCCCATTTTTCAAGGTAATACATCAGGCCACACTCCAGGTTTTGAACCTTGGACCTCTCAATCCAAGGTCCAAAGTGTTTAACACTAGACCACGGATCCCCCGATGTCTATGACTAAAATTGACCTAATGTACAATCTAATAGTAAATGTTCATAATATATACACAAGTTTAATTTGTCCATTTGACTAAATTCCTACATATCATTCCTTTTCTTGTAGTTCTGGCCTCTATCACAATTCCCATTACTTTTCAGTACTTATAAAACATAAATGGAGAGAAATTCCTGCATCCATCATCCCATTCTGTCCATCTCCTACAGACTGGCCAAGCGCTTTTGTGCTACAGTTTGAGCCAAACTTAAACTGGCTCCATAGTTCAGCCATTACCTTGAGCTGTCCATTATAGGACACAACAATAGTGGAAAGCATTCCTAAAACTCGAGTGCAATCATCTTTCCCACAAAACAAAGCACTCCCAATGTAATAAATATTGAATACTTGTTCTCAATAATTTGTTTTGACTATAGTCCATATAAAAACAATTGCACATGTAATTTTCAATTCATATAACACAATCACTGAGCTTAACTTACAGCAGTTATGAAAATAAAAAACAAAAACATACATACATACATAGATATGTACATACACACACATGCATACATGCATGCATCCATGTATGCATACATTTATCCATACATGAATACATGCATCCATCCATGCATGGCATGCATGCATGCATGCATACATACATACATACATACATACATACATACATACATACATACATACATACATACATACATACATACATGCATACATACATACATATATACGTATGTACGTACATATGTATGTATGTAGTATGTGTATATGTATACACACATACATACATACATATATACATACATACCTGGATGCATGCATGCATGCATACATACATGATACATACATACATACATACATACATACACATGTATGCATGCATACGTGTATGTATGTATGTAATAATGTATGTATGCTCACACACACATATATACATACATACAAATATACATAGATACACACACATACATAAATACAGGTGACTTCCTCATAAAAATATGGGTTTGATGAAAAGTGTATCTGATGCCAGGCTGTACCTAAGATCATAAACTGGCTTTGGGTACATCCAGTTGTCGCCAGTGTTTTTCACCCTTCCCCACATGTAGAGTTGCCCACCTGAAGCAGTGCATGCAGAAAACGCAGCTCCAGCTGCCACAACTGCAGTTGGAGGTAGTAAATTATGCCGCTGAAACAGGTCTACAATCCTTGGTGTGAACTCATCCTTTTGTTCCCTATGCCCCAATCTGCAAACATCACATTAGCATGTGATATTGGAAACCCACCAATAAACATAAATTGAAACGCAGAAAGTTTGTTTGAGGCTAGTCTCTACACCTTCCATGGCCCCCATAGCCCCATCTGCAAACCCCATACCATTACATGATTAGTGTGAATTTCTGAGCATGATTTAATATAGAATAAATGCCTATAAGAAGATGACAACATACGTGTATACATTTCCATCAGAATCGACAGCAACTGCATGAATCAGAAAATGAATTAGACTTCAGATTGGTCTTCTAAGAATCTGAGTTCCAATGAAACCTTGTCGGTGGGTTTTTTAATTTGGGCACAAGGCGGGCAGGGAGGGCCCACAAGGAAGGGGGTTTGGGAAAGGGAAGGGGGGGGAGGGGGGGGGGGGCACAGAAAGAAAGAAAGAAACTTTCATGCAGCAGAAAGAAAAAGGGGCTGACGGGAAAGAGGAAGGAAAAGGGGGGTGACAGGGAGCAGGAAATTGATAGAGTTGATCAACTTCACGCACTGACCTGTGTGGTTGTTACCGCAAGCAACCTTCACTATCATTTTCTCTGTCAACTTTGCTATTGCTTTGGGACGTGGTTGAGGCTCATACACCATTCTTACAGAGCTTTCTTTGGCATTATACTGCCAAAATCAATAAATTTAACACCCAATGTATCACAGAAGAACACTTACCGGAAGTATTCACAATCAAAGCTAAGTAAAATTTCATGGCAAATATGAAAATCCTGAGCTGTTAATTTAGTCCTAAAATATCACTGAAATCTTAATAATGCAATGATGTTTGAGCTACCTGATGATCAGTTCCATGACCAAGCTGACCATATTGAGGCAAGCCTGCAGTTCTATGACAAAAAAAGAAAATGAATAGTGATTTTCCTTTTTAAGTTATATTAAAAAACCACAAGAACACATCATACAAGATAGTTGATCCAGGTGTAGATGTGAGCCAAACTGTGAACTCAGCTCCACAAGCAGCATGTACAGCTTTTGAAATAAGGCACTTCACAGGTGTGTTCTCAATATCTGTGAGGCACTAAGCGTTTGATAAGTCCAAATCACTTACTTGTAATTTAATATCCACGAGAAGTTTTTACCATTTTTTGTGGAGCCTGATCCTAATTGTCCATGCTTATTGCACCCAAAAGCAAAAGAATCCCCTTCATTTGTCACAACAACAGAAAAATGCCTTCCAGCAGCTGCTTTGACTATTTTATACCTGCATACAACACAAGATGTATGCCAAAATATTCAAGCATGCCATTATGTCAGCGCACTATTACAATTTCAACACAACCTCATTATTCTTAACTTACTTAGACAATCCTGACACCAAAGTTGGTACATCTCTTGTGACAAGATCCCCATGGCCCAACTGCCCTCTCTGCTCTTTTCAGGGAAAACCTTAGAATCCTCATCATGCATATGACAAGAGCCATTCTTTGGGTTAAATGCACAGTTCTGTACCTCATTTCGACCCCAGGTGAAACAACGCCCATTCACATCAACTGCTAGAGAATGGCAGGAAGCTGTACACATTTATACAAATATATGAAAACCATTTACCACAAAAGAGGATGAAAAGAATGAAAAGCCTCGTCAAATTCAAAAGTTCGTGATTTGCATTTTCAAAATGTGCAAGGCGATTCTTCTATATGACAACCAAACATAGCATGTCTAAAAACAGCCATACAACAATTACATTTTCTTGAAATCCTAATTGTATCCTACCACAATGAAAAATAAAACAAATTGTATATCATTAACACATTATTTCCTTTGCTAGTTTAAACATCATCAATGTGGTACGCTTACAATCACAGATTGATACTCGTTTCAATTTGGGTATTAATGAGTAGCAACTCTTATCTTCTGAGTTAACAATGTTCATGCCATCATGAGCACCCAATCCAACAAATGCTCACACTGCAAAAGTAGGTATCCACAGCAACCTTTTAAGAGATTTCAACCTCAATTAATGGGTGCCCTTAATATTATCAAACATCACTCCTCCTCTAACATGGCCATGACATAACTGTTTACAGTAAGCACCCATTGGATAAACCTCTTTCGCAGATGACAAGTTTAACAGTCACCAAAGTTTCCCGAATCAGGCATGCTTCATAAGAATCAAAGACATCACTGATATAGTTTGTGTAAATGTTTAGGTATGATAATAAGAAATTGTACGGAAGACCGATCACCAAAGCAACCCTTGTGTTATTTTTGAAGTTGATAACATAAGCAAGAATGATGAATATTTAAGGACACCAAGGGAAAAGTGATAGGCAACTGGACCAGACAACTTGGATCAGGCTTGACTAGGTGGACCGGTGGGCTAGTTAACCTCAACCAGCTGGACTAGGGGGACCATTGGATGAGTTCACTAGAGGACAAGTCGACCTGGTCATGGTAGATGAAAAGTGATCACCATGGACCATGTCAACCAGGTGAGTAGCTACAAAGCAGAATATTTGAGATATTTCTTAGGCTGAATACTCTAAGAAATATCTACATTTGACAAAAACACCCACATAAAGCAATAAAACAGGTTCCCATGAATCCTTGCAGACATTGCTGGTCATTGTGTCTTGTACCCTACATAACAATCATATCATCATTACAAGACCAGCCATGGCACCAGCCATCATGTATACATGAACCCATGGTATTACTTCCTCTTTACCTTCATTTATTCTTGCCTTTTCCTCGTAGATTCTTACCTCCTCTGTTATTCATCTCCTAATTTAGGATGTGTTTGGACTCGCATCTTTTTCAATGTGTATCTTTCAATAGACTCAATAAAGCTTTTTGTCTGTTTCTTTGATTTTCCATGTCTACTGAAGCCTTGCTTGTTTTTATAGTATGCCAAGCCATTATTGATATATTTCCCTGAGTTTAAACTACTCCATCTTCATTTACGAATCAGCATCCCCTATGGGACATGCACATATTGATGTGTCCCTCACCTTAGAGGCACTAGGAGCTTAGAAGTGGCTTCAATTGGCAAAAACTTATGTGCAACTACAATGTTAAGAAGTCGCTAAGACTGACCTGCTGTATTGGCCATAGGCTTGTGGATTCCATTATCCAAACGACCACAAGCCCATGGATCTGCAATTGTGTATACCAAGTGCTGAGGAT